>JAIGNY010001179.1:645000-870000 GCA_020152595.1 Chiridota heheva
TGGCATGTGGGTCATGCAAGTGGTGGAATGACATAGAGTATCTGGTTTTCAGGTGTGATTGCATGGAGTATAAACGTGGAATGGCATTTGGGACAGGTTGGGTTGGAATGTGGGACAGTCTGGAACAGAGATCAAGTTAACGACAAATTTGTCGTGTATTACGCCGTGGCTGAAATTTCTGACGACACAGATTGTACCTGCGTCGTAAGATTTAGATATAGCATGTCGAATTTTACGCCAGAGTTTTTCATTAACATAACTAAAATCATGAACATCTTACCTCTCTGATGCGGTTCAAAGTTTTATTTCACACAAAAATGATTTTGAATCACTCATAAATAAAAGAAAAATGACACAACTACGAGACTAACGGCCGAATGATTCAACATGCCCGTAGTGCCGCCATAAACACATATAGGCTAGTACATAGACCCTATGCATGATGTACGTACACTGTACAGTGTATGTGAAAGTTTTGATGTTGTTTTGAATGCAGGCTGTCAATTGTCAACGATATTATTTGCAAGGATTTAATTTTCCTCCTGTATTGTGTTGATCGTGTATCTGTGAAGTGATCACGGTCTGCAAGTCAAGTTACTATACTATAAAGAAGTAGGCGTGTACAAGATCTGAATAGTATATTATTGTTGACAATTGGTCAAAGTTCACTAAAACCTCATTTAAGTTTGGATACGATAAACAACAGTATTTTCTAGTGATTTTTTGGATTGTTAACCCAAATTTCATTACTCAACAATCAACATGATTCAAGGATCGGTTAAAGTTTTTCGTATTTTTTTTTATGATAATAATGGTCCAATGTTGTAGTGTTTCTGGTATTTTAAGTGCAATTTTCATTCACTTTAGCGAGGCAGGCCTACACAGTGTGTTGTGTTAACAATTCTTGCATGCTTTGCTAGCGCGCAATACCCTGTACATTACGCAATGCCCTGTACATACGACGGCAAATTAACAAAATACGCCAAACTTCAAGGGCTTATCGTAAGCAAATACGCCAGGCAAAAAATTATAACGCAACCCCTGGTCTGGAATATGCATTATTAGCGGTGAGGGGATTTATGTATGATTTCCAATGTCTAGTTTGTCATACGTTAAGCAATATTGTTTGGCATAATTTTGCTTTAATGTTATTGTACATTTGTCATGCTGTTTGACTTTGCTTGACACATATTTTCTTAAATTGGAAGTTGTATTACAATCCAGGATGTAGTTCTGGGAATGTGTAGGGGCTGGGGTAGGGTACAGGATGGAAATATGGTTGAATGGCAGTCTTTTATTTACATTGGCAAGTCAGGGCCTCTCCTTCCTTTGCTATACTAAAAAATGTGTTGTAGTTATAAAGACTACTAGGTTTTACATGTTTTCTGAGTGAGTTGGTGAGGTAAACTTGAGCTTGTTTAAAATATCTTGGAAAACTTAAAGATATTTTGAAGCTTGTAGTGCAAATGAAAATGTAAGTACATCTTTCAAAGCTCAAGTAATTTAAAATCACCTGCCCCTGCTACTCTATTTTTGTATATACTTCCCTCTGTAAGCCCATTCTGTATACTAGCTTTGAATAGTCCCGCATACTGTCCTTCTGACACTTCTAGTTTTATTAGAATGGTTGTTGTACATTTTGTACATACAAGAAAATTTGAGTACTTGTGAGAAATAATTTCTGGTGGTGGTGGGGATGAGGGGGGGGGGGAGGTGCTAGTTTGTACACAAATACAACATTATTTCTTTTCAAATCTTTCCAAATAATTTGTAGGCGGGCAGTTAACCATTTCTTTCTGGCTTAATGCTATTTCTAGAACATTCATTTAGTCTGATTTATTTTTATGTAGCAGACTCATTCCTTGCAGATTTCAGAAAGAACAAGTTTCAAGATAGCATCTTTCTGCTCCATCCAGTATAGCAATTAAAATTCTGTAATATGAGCGTAATAGTCAGTGACACTTTTATCGTAGGCCAGTGACCTAGCAGTTGTACCTTTACTCTGTTTCGTGTAACTGAATCTGTAGCAATTTAAATCTGGTGTGAAGGTGGAATTTAAAGAGGGTAAAACTAAGACAGAAGAGGCAAGTGTTGAGAATGCAAAATTTTTGTAGGCTCACAGATCGTATTAAGCGTTCCATTTAGGGAGCGTTTTCCGCTACGGTCATTGGAATTAGGGCAGTGTAAAGGAACTGTAAAGGTTTATGTTGTATCTGGAGGTACTGTAAACATACATGATTGTCTTAAGTTAAAAGATGAGGGCAAAATCTGATTGAGGTGGAAAATTGATTCAAAATGGTTTACAAAGTCAAATGTTTTACAGTAGTTGATGTTATGCAGTTATGTAAGGCATCAACTTCATGTTGTTACTATTTTTTAGTCAAATTTTTTGGTGTATTGAAACCACTCTAGGGAAACAAATCCCAACAGAGTTGAAATTTAGGACTGAGGGGAGGGGCAGATTGAGGTCAATTTGGTCCCCTGGCCCCACCACCCTTTGTGGCTTATCTCCTATATTTCAGCTCTCGATTTTGCAAGAATTAGCTCTGTCAGGATCACAAAACAGAAGATGTTTAAAATTGCTTCTCCCCAAGACCTAGTTTGTTTACCAAGAAATATAGTGAGAAACCAATTGTTAATTGAATGTTTTATTGGCAAGCTTCTTCCTTTCTTGTCAGTTTGTCCCAGCCCTACACAAGCAAACTGCCAATATTGGCAGGTATAATTAGTCAAGTGTGTCGGTATTAAGATTCGCATCCCCTCGAGGGTGAGTTCCAGCTCCCCTTTTATTTCTCTCCCTTCTCTTCAAGGAGAGATGCAAAATCATGGCACACAAGGGAAACTTCGATTTTCACTCTAATTTTGACAGTTTACCCAAGGGTAGTGTGTGAGAAAAGAGAACAAATGGATAATTGGGTCTAAATTAAATGCAAAGCAAAGGTATAGAAACAAACTCCTCTGAAAACACAAGTTGAACAAAATGTGATAACCTGATATTGAGCAATAATACAGGCAACATACACACAGTACCATGTATAGACCCCTAGCTGGATTTAAAAAGGGGCAGGGTGCTAGACTTGTTGAGGGGCACATTAATGCACATGCTAAGCGCTGCATCTTTTCAGTGTGGGGTCCAGGGCCCTTTAAGGCACAATCCCCATGGTGAAGAAGCTCTGGGATTTTAGCGATAATCATACCTCAGAATGAAACTACTCTGACTGATATTAATAAGGACCATTCATGAGCTAAAAGGACAAGTGCTTACTATGCTATCATTCTGTGTTCTGTATCCATGTAAGGTATTCATTTATGAGCTTAATTAAGATTAAGTTTTTAAAAAAACAATAAAAAAAAACATTCTCATGAGGGGCAGTGCGGACCCCAGGGGGCAAAAACAGCAAAGTTATGGGTCTGATGTATGTCTACATATTTTGTAAGTTGAAGAAATTTTGACATATAGGAGCAACATAAGCTACTACTGTAGCTTTTTAAATTTATAACAATTGTAGGTAATTTTATTTAAGAAAATGGTTGATTTATTAGCTCACCATTTTCTTTTTTAAACCCATCATGGTTTTTTTAAATTATCTGCCACTGACCGCGCCAACAGATATAGTGAGCTCAGCTGATATACTGTATGTCTATTTTTTTGTCCCACTGAAAGAACTATAGTGACACATATCAACATTATAGGCTTAATTGCTTAAAACTTGTGGAATTTTAAAAAAGAACTTCAGAAGAAAAAGTAGACTATTTGACAACTTTTTTAATTTCTGGTCATAATTGCCCCCAAAATTATGCAAGTATGTGAGGTCATTAATAGCATTTGCTTTTATGAATCAGTCACTTTTTATTGTTCTGCATTATTTGATTGAAGGAGTACATCTAAAAATAGTTCAAACTTAGTCAACTTGTTGATCAGTCTGGTCCACGCTCCCAATCGGGAGATCTCCTGATTAGGAGATCCCTGATCGGGAGATCTCCCGATAGGGAGATCTCCTGATTAGGAGATAGAGGCATGCACAGTGACCACAATTTAAACTTGCTTATAAGTTCAGCCATCAAATATTCTGGAGTCTGTAATTCTAAAGTTGTATACTTTGCAAATGATATTGAAATGAATATTTTTGTATAATTTGAGCTTTTGCTGGTGACTAAAATGTTAAAATCTTCTCTTCAGAAACTACTGAAATGAATTTTTAAAGACTACTTTTAAAATTCCCTGGTGAAAGTCAAATTTGCGCTGGTGAAAATGGTGAAAATAATTTCATCATTCTGTTGCATCAATAAAATTAGAATATTTTTGCATGCTACTTTCCTACCTTGGGCTTAAAATGTATGTTACCATTATGTATTTCTTTAGAGAGATTTGAATTTGGAAAGGTGCATTGTTGGTTATAATGAGAAAAATCTTCCTATTGGGAGGTCTCTCATTCGGGGGTGTGGACCGAACTGTTGATAATAAAGGTGCTCTAGATGACTTCAATGGTCGAATGTGAAGAAGAAGAAAATTGATAGATTTACATGTAAATCTTAAGCCAGCCTTGACTTTATTATATTTAAAATTTTGCCTGTGATTAGAACTCTTAGTGATACTCTTCTTGTCACATAAGATAGCTACATAAGATTACATACATTGTAAAAACCAGCAAGTTTCCATTTTCAACAGATGGTATTCCTGAAAAATGATTTAACATCCCCCCTGCAAAGTTGGAAAAAAAAAAAAGAACAGCTTCAGAAAATGATTCCAAACTCACATGCTATGCACTTTAAGAAAAACTAGTCTCAGTGCACAAGCCCCTATATTTGAGTTGGCAATACAAAATTTTGTTTTATCGTTTATTGACTGTTTAAATGTCAACTGTTTTACTTTTTATGGAAGACAAAAGTAAGTTTCAAAAGTCTAAAAAGTCCAGTGTTCACATTGTGTAGGTCTCAGTTCAGTAGTTATTTTGTTTAACCTTCTCACAACCTGTTGAAAACTTTAATTGTATTTGTTTTCAAAGGTGTCAGTTGAATACCTAGAACAAATTGTAGAAAAAAGAAAGGGCAAAAGAAGGAGGAAGTCTTGTGCGCTAACATTTGTAGCGAATGTCACCATATTTTGTTTTATTCTGGTGGTTTGTCGAAGTATGATATTGAGTGTGTGAAATGTTTGAAATAGTGATGAAGTCTGCTATTGTTGGGTTAATATGTTAACAATAGGCCTTCAATATTTCAGGGTTGTAATTTTGCCCTAGTACTAAGGAACAACTTGAACAGAAATTCCAAGGTCGCAGTTTTTTACCAAATTAAAAGTAAATTTACAGACAGCATGATGTTTCAAAATGATACCATTGGTGTATTTTTGTATTGGGGGTGAGGTGGGGGAGGGATACCACACCTGGAAAAAAAAATATACGGTAAAACAGGAATTCCCAGGAAGAATTTTTTTTCATTTACAATTTTTTTAAATAATTTGTTTAGATTTCTTGAAGAAGCAACAGTTTATGTAGTAAGATATGTTCTCTTAAAACGTCCCCCGCATAATTGTGCGATGAACGATACATTAAATTGCGAAAGAGGGAAGCACATATAGAAGTATTCACAACATTAACATTATTTCTGTCATGATTTTTCATGGGAAGATTTTCGACACCGTTATTTAGAACTAAGGGGAAATTTTATAATTGATTCCAACTCTGATCAATGAATTAAGAAATTCCATTATCAGATTTCTTATTGGTTACTCGGACCACTATTTTAAATGATTATTACTGTCATTTTTCACTTTCTAATTTGTAATTGATTGTTTTGGGTCTTGGATTAAAAAGAAACGGTCATAATAGATTTTGTATGGTATAAAGTAAATGATTTATCTAATGGTAGTGATTCAGCTCAGCAATTTTTTCGCAAAATATTCAAATCTTCTTTCACCTTTTTTCAGGTTTGACCTAACTTCACTCTTATTTCAAATATTCTCCTGTCAGCCTGCACCAAACATATTGAATCAAATCTGTTCATGTATATGCTGTACATATTTCTATTTTTCCTCTTTTTCTGTCCTTAACCTTCTTGTAGGCTGTAGCAGTACAGGCCGCTCTGCAAGCCGTTAATGCAGTGCTGTCCTCGTCAGGCCAACACGGTGGGAGCGGGGATCATGCCCTGTCAGAACCCTCGCTCCTTGACCCTCCCACTTCAGCCTCTCTGGAACGGAATGCCATCTCTGTTAGTGTCTTTCTTTCTTTGTTTTTGTTATCTTTAAATCTCTATTGTCTCTTTATTATTGACAGTTATGTATGTAACCAAGCAGTTTGAGAAAATATGTCGAAGATGTACATACATTTTATCGTTGTTTGTATTTGAAAAATGATTGATTAAATTGATCAATTGATTAAAAACTAATAACTTTGAAACAAGCGAATAAATAGCCTAATGGGAGAATTAAGTTAACAGAATCTTAATGAGATTTGATTTTGTGTTGGTCACTGTTTTGCAAGTCAAAGCAAAGTATGTTTTTTGCTTCGATATTTGCTTAACAATGTGGGAATCTGATCGCAGTACCACTCACTAGTTTGCAGGTATACTGTACTTAGGCATTGTTGTTTCAAAATTGAAAGGGAAAAATAAAAAGCCCCTGCATGGAGTGTAGTATCTTCCACTTTTTCTAAAATTGAAATTTTCATCATGAATTTTTTTTTTTGATGTAAACAATTTTTATTTTGGCAATATCTTTATACAGTATTATTTACTGTACGGAGATGATACTCAATAAAAAGTGACAATATTGCAACTTTGTCTTTGATAACAACTGTTTCTGCATGTAGTATAAAGTGCTCCAAATAATATTTTATTTGCTGATCACAGTAACCTGAAAAGCTTCAGAGTTAATTCAGATATGATGCGATGCATTGCATTGGATTGTCAGATCAATATTCGCAAGATGTCTGAAACAGAAAAATTAAAGAAGAAAATTTCTCAAAAATTTTTTTATTCCAAATTCTATAAGGAATGTCTTGTTTCCTCTTCCTTCAATATCACATCTGTCTTAATCTTTAAAAGTTGGTTTAAAACATTGTGGTAAGGGATTTCTGCTTTATATTTTTCTTAAAATATTTCACTCTTTACATGTATATATTCTTTTGCAATTAAAGCATTTCTTTTCATAATCACCTCTTTAACATTCTCCTCTAAGATGGCAAAAAAAAAAGGGATATAGAATAATGCTCAGAATTTCCTTTTTGCGTGCAGTTACCGGCTCAACGACAAAGTGCAGATATCTTTTTCATAACCTGCTCTTTACTCAAGAGGGTTTCACTTCCTTCAAAAGTGAACAAATTCCCACTTTAGATTTGTTGACTTTTAAAACAGTTAATAAAGTTTAAAAAAATGGTTAAGTTATAAATTAAGATATTAACGTGTAAGACCATTTTATTTATAAAGGACTATGGACATCTAGCAGATTTTAGATATGTGAAAAAGCATGGACCTCTGAGTAGAATATTATTAAAATTTGTAAATATCCTATTTTAGTTTTCAAGTTATGACTAAACAAAGTTTCATGATTTGTTCATTTGGCTGGAATTTATGATATACTAAGAGGAACACATTTCAAAATCTTTATATAATTCTGTTCTTTAAATTCATCTACTTGTGAATTTTAGAATGTATTTTCTAGATACATGATGATTCGGGGTGTGACAAAGTTCCATCAAATTATGCCCGAAGTCCAATTCTATATTTCAGACAATATTGACAGAGGAATAAAAAACCCCAATAAAAACAAACAATCAAAGGTTTTACTAAAGGTAATAAAGGATCCTTCCCCCTTTGATGTCACACATTATTGTGCAATAATAGCTAAGAATTAAAAATGCTGTAAATTGGTCAATTTTCTAACCAATTTTAATAGAATATTTTGCTGTTGTAATGGTTTAAATCATATTTTAAACCAATTAAGCCCATGTTGCCTGTAGATAGTCCTTTAAATTCAGTTTGAATATATGTGATAATAGTTTGGAAAGTTTATCATGCACTTCTAATCCTAAATGAGATAAGATTGATCGGAATGTTGAGGAGAGTGTAGCTTACTTTCCATTCTCTAAACCCTTTCAACTCTTGGCTATGTATAATGCTCCTGTTCATGTACAGACAAGTCTCATTGGTCAATTGATATTAGCTTTATTTCATGTCCTTGTTACATTAATGGCAGAGATATATTTTTCTTTAATTATGGACTGCCTTCTGGGCAGGGTGAGGCATATTTTGTGAAGTATAATACACCCTAAATTTTAAAAGAAAAAAAAAAAAAGAAGGAAAATTCTCTTCATTTTCAACATGATCGAGTTTGCCAGACCCACTAGACCAAGTAGTTATAATAGTTATGACACTCCTATGGATAATATTCAAACCCTGGACGGCTTTCAAATGCACATGCATGTAGCTGTACTTTTGATTGCTAAATCATTATGTGCCAAATTACATTAAAAATGTTGTTTTTCTTCTTAAGGCCGTTACACGCGGAACGCAACACGGCGAGCGATTTTTTAAACAAAGCCTATCCCCTCCCTTTAGCTTACGCATTAAACCAGACCTCTTTCATCTCGGCATCAACCCTGCCACTCTCAGCACCTTCTCCTGGCCCACTTTTCCTCCTTGGGCCACCCCCTCCCTTCTGTCCACTTGCGCCTCTCCACTCATCACAAAACTTAAACCCACCCTAACCTCTTCATCAATCTCCACAATCAAATCAAAGACCAACTCTCAAATTACACCTCCATCTATACTGATGGCTCCAAGGAAGGCAACAAGACAGCTGCTGCTGCCATCATCCAAGACATCACCCTCAGTAGCAGACTTCCTGACTACTCATCCATCTTTTTAGCCGAGGCTAAGGCCATTCTCCTCGCCCTCAACTTTATTGAGTACTCTCCGCTCAGTCACTTTGCCATTTTCTCCGACTCATCACTCAAACTTAAATGGGATAACCTCACATGCCACCTCCTCCTCTGGAAACTCCTTTCTCCCACCCTCTGCAGGAAAAGTATTCTTTTCTTCTGGATACCCAGCCATGTTGGCATCCCAGGCAATGACAGGGCTGATGCAGCCGCTAAGCTTGCCCCCAACCTCCCTATCCCTTTTCCCAAAACCCTCTCTGACATCAAACCACTTATCGCTTTCCTTGTTCGTGACCGCTGGCACACCTCATGGAACTCCCAAATTGATAACAAACCCCATGTCATCCAGCCCACAATTCTGATCAAACCCACCATTAACAACCTCTCTCGTATCGACAACGTTTGTATTACCCGTCTTAGAATTGGTCACACCCGCCTCACTCATTCCCACCTCCTTATTGGCTCCCCCAACCCCTCTGCAACAATTGCCATTGCACCCTCACAATCCATCACGTTCTCCTTGCTTGCCCCCTGTACAACCTTCCCAGAGCTTCCCTCGCTCCCCACAACTGAATTGCTGAGTTCTTCTAGAAAAAATCCTTCGGATAAAATCATCTCCTTCCTTCATCATGCCTGCCTCTACAACCATATTTAATTCTCCTCTTCCACCCTCTCTCTACTTTGTTTTTGTTTCAACCATGCACCTCCCCTCTCAATCACAGCTTTCTGACCTTTTGTCCTTGAATTTCTCTCATTCTCCCTCTGTTTCCTTTCCTTCCCTCCTCTAGAATGATCTGACCTCTCAGGCACAATTTGACCTTCGTTGTTGTGGTGCCGTTAAGCCCTCATCAAACAAACAAACAAAATTGAATAAAACAAAGGAAAAGAAACACTTTGTCTTCTTTTTTTCAGAGATGGATTGTCATCGTATGGCTATTCAGATAATACCTGAAAATTGATTGAAAGGGCGTTTCTACGCCCATTAAAGCAAAATTTGCATCGCGACAGAAAATCACATCCCACCACTAAAGCGAATTTCTCCACAGTTTGAACAAAAAAGCATTTCTAGCAAATTTTCCTGTATCATCAGAAAGTTTTGATTGCAAACTTGATCCTGTGCAAGCAAAAAGCTAAAGCATTTGATAAGATTTGTTTCCTGTAGGATTATCTAAAATATCGTTCATCGCGTCGCGTTCGGTGTGTAACGGCCTTTACGTTTAAGATGGTGTTTGTAAAGTTACTCTTTTTCAACAGTTGTACCATATTTCTGTTTGCTCAGTGCCTAAACGCATTTCTTATTTTAGTGGTCTGTACATGCCATTGAGTATTTGAATGATTATTATGAATTTCAGCAGATCAGAAAACAAATAGCTCATATTTTTTATCCACCTGCTTTTAAAGCCTCTAAGAGACTTGGGAAACTTTAGTAAGAGTAATGTTAAGATGTAGACCCGCAAGTGGTAGAAGTCAAAAGAACCTCGTTTGAAGTTGTTTTTCTGTGTCTTGTAAACCTTTACAGCAAGCTGCAGCTCAGGCAGCGCTACAAGCGGCACAATCCATCCTTCCGGGTGTGGGACTTATGTCGCCGAAAGTGGCCGACAGCGGAGGCGGGGCCAACCATGTTCTCCATGCCACCATCGAAAACTGCTTAATTCAAGTCACCATTGAGGCTCTTGTGAAGGTCTTTTCCCCGTACGGACAGGTCTTGAAGATTGTTACTTTCACAAAAAACAGTGAGTTTTATTTTCTGGTCTTGTTTTTCCAAGTTGTGATTTTCAAAGTGATAGAAAAAGGATGCCTTTTGGTAAGAATTAGATGGTGATTAAGATTATTTTGAAATTTGAATAAGAAATTGATTTTTTGATTTTTTTAATTGCAGTGAAAGGTCTAAGATTTTGAAATGCAGATGGAAATTATGATTTTGTAAATTGAAGACAGAACTTATGAAGTAATTTGTCAATTTGGTGGCTTAACATGGTCAGTTATAAATGTCTTTTCAGCTAGTTTGTTTGTATGGTTTTAAATTGATTTATTTCGGAAGTGAAGGGGGGAGGGTGGGGCCACACACAGCAGTCTGAGATAGTATGGTAACCCTTATCCATGAGGAAAGAGCACTGATAGTATGGTAACCCTTAACCATGAGGAAAGAGCACTGATAGTATGGTAATCCTTATTCATGAGGAAAGAGCACTGATAGTATGTTAACCCTTATCTGTGTGGAAAGAGCACTGATAGTATGGTACCCTTATCCGTGAGGAACGAGCAATGGTAGTATGGTAACCCTTGTCTGTGAGGAAAGCACTGATAGTATGTTAACCCTTATCTGTGTGGAAAGAGCACTGATAGTATGGTAACCCTTATCCGCGAAGAAAGAGCAATGGTAGTATGGTAACCATTATCCTTGAGGAAAGAGCACTGATAGTATGGTAACCCTTATCTGTGAGGAAAGAGCACTGATAGTATGGTAACCCTTGTCTGTGTGGAAAGAGCACTGTCATGGGAGCAATTTTGACATGCTATTCAAGCAAAATATGAAATTTGCTAATGTGGGATAAAACGTGACAATGAACCTTTCTTCTTCTTCTTAATCCCCTTCCATTTTCTTTTGTTGAAAGTTGTACACACAAGTGGTCACGGATTGAACAAAATCAGTGACTTTGAGCCTTAAAGGCGAAAAAGTCTGATACATTCATTATTTCATATGATAGAGGATACAAAATACAAATCTTAACCAACTACCAAAAACAGCAAATGCAAATCTTATTCCTATCTCATTATTCATGTTGAAGTTGACACATGGAGGCTGCCATTTTGTTCAATTTGGAATTGAAATATTGTGCATGATTATATTATTTCCCCAATAGGGACATAAGGAATATAATGTTTTTCTCTTTAAATGTGATTAAAGTTTATATTCCCAAATGATGTAATACAAAGTTTTAACAGATTGTTTTGTTAATTTCATGTGTACACAAACAATTCCTTGACCCTTACATCAGAATTTTATTTTCTCATAACCTAGAAATCTTGAGGTAGATTATAAAGAAATACAAAGCATTCCAACATTCTGCTGGGCTGATGATATCATAATCTTCATGTTTTGAAATCAAAATGGCAGCTCCCATTGTACTACTTAGTAGTAGAATTAAGGTTTTAAAAATGATTAAAAATGTGTTAGATTGTCTAACCCTTATTCTACCACGCAGCGCTATTATCACCGTTTTTGGTGCCCCATCTTTGGACCCCGCCTCCAAGCGCATTTTCAGAAAAAGTGCTGGTAGAGTAAGGGGGTATGAAACTTGGTCAGAAAATGTGTTACTTTTAATTCTATTGCATGAACTAAAGATTCTGTCAGACTTAATGTCCCGCTAAGGTCCACCATCTACAATAAAATATTTTGTCTTCGAAACAGCACAATTTAAAAGTTTAAGAGCAATTATCTTTCCATTATTAACCTTTGTGTCACTTTTCTTTCAAGTGATTTGGAAAGAATAATGATGCCCAGGTCCAAGGCGTACATTGTAGATTCTTTGAAAAACTTTTAAAACACTCCTTGATCACAAACTCTTTTCAAGATTGATCAAATAAGAAATGAACAAACTCTATTGTGGAAGCTCACAACTGACTTGAAGCCTCACGTGTAGTCATTGCCGTTCATGATGCACTTCTCACAAGAAAGGAAGTTGTGAGAGTTTCACAGGAAACAATGAGGAAGTACCCATGACATATAAATAGAGAGTTGATGTGAGACTCCCACCAGTGAACATTTTGTCATTTTGTTTTGTGTTTTGAGTAATTTTGCTGCGTCGTCGGATATGCTTTATTGAACAGCAGTGGCGTTTATAGCATACATGCATGGTTTGAGTCATGGCTGGTTATTTATTATTTTATATTTGGGTTAGATATTATTTCATACTGGTTACAGTGCTTAGAGGATTGTTTGTTTTATTTGTCAGACAATTTTTACGTCACATTTATTCCCTTTATTATTCTTATAGGGTCACCAAATTTTCTGTAGTACTTTATTGTAACCTTGATACCTTTTGGGGGGAAATGTACCATGTAGTTGGCCAGTGGCAATGCTCTGTAAGCTAGGCCACCTACACTTTTGTAAAGCCTTGTTGATTGTATTTTTGATCTACCTTTCTTGTGCATTGAACTATCTTTACAGAATGGGCCTTTGTACATTAATTAATTGGTGTTGTGGCAAGAAAATATTAATATGCTGGTATCCTCTTACAATGTAAGATTGTATGTGTAATAAATGCTGTTGGTATGAAGTTGCTGAGCATAACCCAAACAAATGAGACAAGATGTTTTTGTGGAGGTTAAAATCCACAAGCCTTTCATTTGTGGTTTAAAGTGCTATGGTGGAATGTCATGTTTTTGATGAGTGGAATGGTATGAGCTGGAAGGTCACATCAGGGTCCCATACTTTGGGGGCATATTGCTTTGTAATTAGCAAGCCCCTACCTAGTTCAAACTTTTTATGAGGGTTGTTCTACCCTGCCCATTAATCCTCCACCCTGCCTTGTATTCACCAACAATCTATATTATGTTTAATATACTCATTATGTTGTTTACAGACTGTACCCAAATGCAAAAAGATACAGATAAGCTACTTATTTCAATGATTCCTGTGTGATTTGTATTTTAAATGCTTCCAACTTCATACTAAGACCCTTGTCCCTTTTGGTCATGGGCACTCCCCTTTGATCACAGGCACCTGCCACTTTGATCACGGGCACCCTGCCACTTTGGTCTTGGGCACCCGCCACTTTGGTCATGGACACCCCGTCACTTTGGTCATGGGCACCCTGCCACTTTGGTCATGGGCACCCTGCCATTTTGGTCATGGGCACCCTGCCACTTTGGTCATGGGCACCGTCTCCTTTCCTTTGTTGCTCCAACTAGGTTTTGGGATTTGTGGGTAATTTTGATTTTTTTCTCTCTCTTTTTTCTTAGATACGTTCCAAGCCTTGATTCAGTTGAGTGATGCCATGGCAGCTTCAACAGCCAGAATGGTAAGAACCACTTCCCCCGTTAATCCTTTTTTCCCCTTTAAAAAACAAACAAACAGTGGAACCGGTTTACTAGTTAATCCTGTTTTATTATAGCAGTGGAGCCAGTTTCCCCAGTTATTACTGTTATTTAATCCTTTGAAATGTGGTCTTTGTAACTAAATTTTTGTTAAAAACTTATGTTGTTAATTTGAAATCCATTTATTAGATTTGTAAATTAACTGGAACTGTAAATTCATTGGGACTGTATCATTGGGACTAAATTAATTGGAACCGTAAATTTACTGCAACTGTAAATTCACTGGAGCTATAAATTTACTGGAACTAAATTTACTGGAACTGTAAATTACTGGAACTGTAAATTTACTGAAACTATTCATAAGGTTTACAAATTTATTGGGACTATTAATGTGTTGAAACTATATTCCATGGAACTGTATATTTATTGAAACTATATAGTCATAAAACTACATATTCATGGGACTTATATATTCACAGGGAATATATTACTTCAGAAATTTACTTTCATTTGAACTACATTTTCAGTGAAACTATTATTGGTTATTTACCTTTTTTGTTCTTATAGCCATTCATATTATCCATGGCAATGAAAATGTCTTATTCATTCCACATACGTTTTGGGTGTTGTGCGTGTAATGTCTTTTTCTCATGTAAACCCTTTTTGGTTGTTGTACTTTTTTCTCAAAATCCATAACCTGCCAAGGTCAATGAAATGTTAAACCTGCTGATATGCAAAACAAAATTGGTTCTCCATTACAAGAGGCTTCAGGAAGCGGAACAGGTTTATTGCCTTTGTGTATGAATATTCCTTTGTGTGAAATTTCTGGTATTTAACCACTGAAGTAGATTTGATAGGAGAAGTGTGTTCCAAACAAACTTAAGTGGAAAAGACATCAACATTTAAAAAAAAAAAAAAAAAAAAATTGGAAAGAAATATAAAGCAATGTCAAGATTATAATTTAGATTGGACCCTTGCTGTTCATATATTACAAATTTTGCATATATAAAAAAACCTCAAAACTTTGAATAAGCTATGATGCAAATAACCTGTTCTCAAAATTGTTCAATTTGATGGAATATTAATTCAAATTTTACTTTAGTTGTTTCCAGTTAGTGATCTTAAATTTGCCTTAATGAACATAAGGAGGTTATAAGACCTTAATGAGGCTATATGGAACAAATTGTGCAATTTTTATCCAGAAAATTTTACTGAGTAATTTTGGTTTTGAAACCTAGAAAAGGAAAAAATTGAAAAATTAATTGCCGATTTAAACTTAAACTTCATGCAGAAAAACACCTTGCAGCATTAGCTGTGTACACCCTCAGAGTTGAGAAAGAGTGCAATGGCAGCAGGAAAACAGTGATTACCAATCCAGATTTCATACTCATTGCGTTCTTCAGGAGCGCCAGGCTTTGATATTCCCACAGGATCCTCGGCTTGCAAAAAGAGTCATGTGTCAATTGGGGGGGAGGAAATTAAACCGTTTGTTGTTTCCTAATTCTATAGTTTGTTATTTTGTCGTAGGTAGGTGTTGAAGTATGTTCATACCGAGGAGTAGTGTAAAGCTCAAGGTGTTGTGTCTGTATTAGTTGTGAATGATTTATTATGAAGTTTTGTCAATTAGGGGGGTACTTTTGTGGTTAACATTTCTCTTTGTGTTTGAATATTGGTATTTTTTTGATCAGGATAATCAATAATAATCTAAATAATAATGATAGTAATAGATATTAATTTATTGATGAATTGTCAATTTATGATTTGTGTTTGACTATGTTTAGCTTGGTGAAAAAAACATGTTGGAATCCTTTAAGCAACAACTCAGCAACCATTCTATCACTAGCTGCTATTAATACATGGCTGGTCTCATGCCAACAGGCAGAGTCAAACTTCTATAAGTATTAATTCCATTTGGGAAACCCCAGTCCTGAAACTTGGGAAACAAAATTGCAATTGGAGCAAGATTTGACCAAGGTTTTGAATGTCAGAGCAGGGCAAACCACTGAGTCGCATACACCTTGGGTAGCAGGCGTGAACAGAGAAGGAGAATGGGTAGAGGTTATAGAAGGGATGGAGGGGTGAATGGGCTCAATCGGGTAGAGGATGGGATGGGTAGCAAGTGCTAAAATGTGTAAAGAGAATGAAAGGGATTTACAGGTGTGAAATTGTTAAGAGTTGCAAAGGAGTTTACCTTGGATAGTTCTGAAGTGTTTGTATTTCAATCCAATGTAGAATTATTGTAGAGAAAAGTATTATTTCAAGAAAAAAAATGCAAGAAAATTATCTGAATTTTTTGGGTTTGGTTTTATATGTCCAAAACATCAACGGTGTACCTTCATTTATAGCAAAGTTACCTGCTGATATTTTAACCATGTTGTAAACTTTCTGTTAAGGTGAAAATTTATACAGGATTAAAAGCAATTAGCATGGCATTTCCATCATGTTGCATACTTTATAGTGCTCACTCGCTTGCAAGTTCTATCCAATATCTCGGAAATGTGATGAATGACAAATTGAATGGTTTATTCCACACATGAAAGACACAGCAAGTCAAATCGCATTTCAAGTCATTTTTATCTTCTTTTCCATCATCACTGGAGCATAATGACTTATTCCTTATTTGCATGTTATCTCTGGCAAAAGATACGCCACGTAACTTTGAAACTGATGACTTCAGTTATCAACCCACAGAGATCTAAATAAGTTCTGTGTTCGTTCAGGTGTATACGTATATTTTCCGGGTTTGATTTGAATGATGTGAAGACAACCTGCATGCGCCAAATTTTTATGCCATATGGTAGGGATGCTTTATCTCATTTGTCATTTATTTCAGTTTCATATCTGTTTAGTGTTACATTAGTTGTGAAAGGTTTTACTTGCTTGAAAAAAAAAAAAAATGATTTGCAGTGACTTCCATGGTCGTGTTGTGCTAGCGGTCATAACATCAGCTTGTTAAGCTGGAGGTCCCAGGTAGCTGGAGGTCTCAGGTAGCTGGAGGTCCCAGGTAGCTGGAGGTCCCAGGTAGCTGGAGGTCCCAGGTAGCTGGAGGTCCCAGGTAGCTGGAGGTCCCAGGTAGCTGGAGGTCCCAGGTAGCTGGAGGTCCCAGGTAGCTGGGGGTCCCAGGTAGCTGGGGGTCCCAGGTAGCTGGAGGTCCCAGGTAGCTGGAGGTCCCAGGTAGCTTGAGGTCCCAGGTTTGATTCCTGGTGGGTCTCCATTCTCCAGTGCAACACAACTCATCGCTGTTGAGAAAGGGATCATAAGTTCAGTTTTTTGTTTTTGTTTTCTTCTTTCTTAACTTTTATTTATTTTTCTGTATCGTTACAGGCACTCGACGGGCAGCACATATATACTGGCTGCTGTACTCTCCGCATTGTCTTTTCAAAACTGACCTCGCTCTCAGTGAAATACAACAATGACAAGAGTCGGGATTTCACGAGGCCAGACCTTCCATTTGGGGAGGGGGTAAACCACATGGATCACGCGCATCACCATCATCACCATTTGGCTGCCTTGGGCAATGCTGGTAGATTCCACCATCCAGGTTTGTTAGAGTGTCCCTGAGAACCACGCACCCCACCCCACCTTTCATACATCACTGCAGACCATATGCATTTATTTTGGAGTTTTCATTCTGTTTCATGTTAATTTTTTTGTTTATGGTTCCAGAAACCTTTTGTTTCAAATTCACTTCTTCGTGGAGTTCAAAACCAGAGGAATTTTTCTTTAAATAAAAATGATTATAGTCGTATTGTTGTACCTAATTGTAAAATGTTGGTTAATGGTAGATAAAAGAATCTAGATTAAAAACGAATACTTGCGATTTCCCAAATTTTGACTATAGGATGTACCCAAATTTTGACTATAGGATGTACCCAAATTTTAGTGGGTCTTGAATCACATTTTGTTATAGTTCACAAAGTTTTAAAAGCAATTGTTAAAAGAAACACTCAGGAAAATTTTGTTTGATGTCATAGAAAGATAAATCTTTTGAATGGTGGTATATGATGTTGACTCCATTTAATTCTGACTGGCATTGTTTTGAGAGCATTCATGGACATTGACATTGTCATTAACTTTAAGAAGTTGGGGAGGGTTCAAAATAAATTTGAAAGGAAAGAAATGAAAAATGAAGGGGAAAAGAAATATTTTGGGGATTGTAGAAAATTAGGTATTGAATATTTTTCAGCTCTTTTGAAACAGTTAAATTGTACCCTCAAAAGAGGAATAGATTGAAATATATATTTCTTTATGAAAATTTTGTGTTTATGTTTGACATGTAAATAAAAGTCGAAATACTTTTGATATGACTTATAGATTAAAAGTGAAAAACACTTTTGGTATGACATGTAGAGTAAAAGTTAAAAACACTTTTGGTATGACATTAAAGTAAAAGTCAAAAACACTTTTGGTATGGCATGTAGAGTAAAAGTCAAAAACACTTTTGGTATGACATGTAAAGTAAAAGTCAAAAACACTTTTGGTATGACATGTAGAGTAAAAGTCAAAAACACTTTTGGTATGACATGTAGAATAAAAGTCAAAAACACTTTTGGTGTGACATGTAGAATAAAAGTCAAAAACACTTTTGGTATGACATGTAGAGTAAAAGTCAAAAACACTTCTGGTATGGCATGTCAAAAACACTTCTGGTATGGCATGTAGAGTAAAAGTCAAATATACTTTTGGTATGACATGTAGAATAAAAGTCAAAAACACTTTAGGTATGACATGTAAAGTAAAAGTCAAAAATACTTTTGGTATGACATGTAGAATAAAAGTCAAAAACACTTTTGGTGTGACATGTAGAATAAAAGTCAAAAACACTTCTGGTATGGCATGTAGAGTAAAAGCCAAAAACACTTTTGGTATGACATGTAGAATAAAAGTCAAAAACACTTTTGGTGTGACATGTAGAATAAAAGTCAAAAACACTTTTGGTGTGACATGTAGAATAAAAGTCAAAAACACTTCTGGTATGGCATGTAGAGTAAAAGTCAAAAACACTTTTGGTGTGACATGTAGAATACAAGTCAAAAACACTTCTGGTATGGCATGTAGAGTAAAAGTCAAAAATACTTTGGGTATGACATGTATAGTAAAAGTCAAAAATACTTTGGGTATGACATGTATAGTAAAAGTCAAAAATACTTTGGGTAAAAGTCACAGAAAAACTGGGAGAAAAATGTGTTTGATTTAATATCAAGAGAAGTGAATTTTGAACCTGGTTTAGTTCTTCACTAGTCCACACTCTTATTAGATTAGCTTTTATGTTTTCTGTTTCATTCGCCAGGCTAATATGATGGGTTTCATTTTTAGCATTGTTGTTGTTTATGTTGAATTTTTCTGAAGTCCCAAAAACATTCACATTAAGTCACCTGCGTAAAATGTGTTTTCTGTTTAAGATCATACGTTTTTATTTTGCTTCAAATTTTGTTATGTTGAAGAGCTTTGTTGTTGTGAATTTGCTGCATGCATTTTTGGTACCCATATAACCTTTACATTGAGCATTTGAATATTAATTGCATGTTGAGCAGAGTGCCAAACGTAACGATTCGATTTGCAATTGACCAATCACATTTTTTTGGTTTCTGCTTTCATTTTTTTATATTTTTTAGTTGTAAGTGATCACAGTTAGTCGGGCTAAGAATGGTTGCAGTTTGTGAAGTGAAGCCCGATTTATTTGAAGAAAAAAAAGAATTATGGACCAAGTTCTTAAATGATGAACAGATAGTTCAGTATTACAGACAAATTAAGTTTGTCTGAATTTGTACAGGATCAGGGTCCCCTTGGTTTAATAAAAATTTTTTTTTTTTTTTGCGTCTTGATTGTAGATGTAGACAATTTTCATCCGTTAACTTACAGATCAAATGCTAATGGTGATACTTTCTTTTGGATCTGGTTAAATACGTTTCAGAAACCACTTCTGGTTAAGATGGAAACAGATGAGAGAGAGACTGTGCAATGCTATAAGGACCGGTTTCTGGTTTCACTCAATAGGACTTGACTTGAATGAATCCACTGACTTTGCCTGTATTGTAGTGTCTGGGAGATTGTTCCATTGTTTTGTATAAAGTTTACTTCAAGGATTTTGGATGAGAAAGATTTGATTTCGGCAGTCGTATCCCGTATTCGTACATTTCTTGATTGCTTTTGGTTGTGTCATAATGGCGGATTTTGGTTGAGCGGTTAAAAAGAGTCTGTCCCCTTGCTTTTAGAGTGGTTTTTTTGGTGTTTTTTTTTTGCTTGTTGATTGTAGAGATCTCATCCACTTTAGATGCAGGTTTATTATCCATTAAGGAAGAGTCTCCAATTCTTGGGGGAGGGGGTCCTGGTGGGAAAGAAAACATTGTAATTCTAGCATGAAGGCTTCAAGCACACATAGACTTCATATACACCTCCTGAATTGCATGGTTCAGATGTTACGCTTTGTGCACACACACATTAGAGGACTTAACAGCTTCCCTCAGGGATCCCCCAGGAAGAATTGGATAACCCATCTTAAGTTACAAATCAAACGCTGATGGTGGTATTTTCAAATGCAGTTGAACTCTTGTTTGTATCAATTTTCTTCAAGGGTTTTTGATGAGAAAGCAAGGATGTTATTTATATAGGAGGATGGCAGTCTTATTATTGAACATTCCGTGATCTTTGTTAGACCTGTAATATTGGTTGAACAGGTAAAAAGAGTCAGCCCTCTTGTAGAACGATTTTTTTTTTTTTTTTTGCATCTTGATTGTAGACATCTCATCCACTTCACCATCTGTTAAGGTTACAGATACACTAATGGTGGTATTTTAAAATGCAGTTAAATATGTTGTGTATCCATCATTTACTTGAGCTTTTACGAAGAAAGAAAACGCCTCATTTACAAAGAGATCCGGAAATAATTGTTTGGTTTCATCAAACATCGTCTTTTGTCCTGTAATGATGGTTGATAGTGTCCGAGTGGTCAAAACAAGTTACGAACATCCTGTTTGTCTGCCTTGTAAATTTTAAGTCGTCTGTGATTGGTTGCCTGAAATTGTTTCAAGTGTCATTTTTAGTTTAGATGAGAAAGTTTATAGTAGTATTGTTTTCTTTCCTAATTGAGGTCCTTTGTTTGTGGAAAGTGTAATGTGGCTTAAACATTCCCCCTGTTTATTCCTTTCTCAAGATTCCATTTTTTGCATCAAATTTTTTGAAAGCGTTTGTCTTACAGGATACAGTATATTGCTTTTATAGGCTTATGATTTGTTTGTATCTGTGATGAGTCTTGAAAAGTCTTCTTAAATAATGGGTAGAAGTAGGCTAGATCATCTTAAAACATCTTAAATTGAGCAGATTCATACAGAACGCATTTTGAAATTTGTCAAAATGTAAAATATATTCCTGGTCATGTGTAAAATTGTTATGTCAGGTCTATGGGGAGATCGGTTGTGTAGATGTATATATAGCTGCAATGTCCGTGTCTTTATCATATTGGTTTGTTTGGACCCAGTCACGCATCTAAAATGTTTGCTAATGGACAATTCCAAATTTAATCATTGTTATTTGCTTTGAAAAGTGACATTTGCTTTGCCTAATTTGCATGCGTTCAGTGAATTATGTGCATTTGTTCAGTCTTTGCATTTGCACGTGCAATATGTTTCTTTTGTGCATGGTTCCAATATGAATATTTACAATGGTTACCAAGTTCTTGCATGTTATACATTCCATAAGGCATGCTATTATGGCTTTTTGAGTTTGATTGTCGGCTGCCTACTATATTGGCTTTATCCACAATGAGCTTTTGTCGTGCTTCTGCAGGCATATTTGATAATTCAAGAAATGTAGGTGATAAAGAGTCTTTATGACTCATTGGGTCACTCTCAGAAGGGTTTGGCTGATACCTTATTTCTTTCCGTAGTACAGGCTCCATGTTTGGAAAAACTTCTTACTGTCTTAAAGATGTCTTTGTCTTTGTTGATGTGTCAAGAATTACCAGCTGTTGCATTTTGTGTGAATAAGTGTACTAATAACCACTTGCTCATGTTCACATCTTTTAGTGTATAGTTAATTTGTTGTTCTTCTTTAAAACTTTGATCATTAGTTGATTGTTTAGATGGGGTGCTTAGTTTGATCAGAAGTACAAAGAAAGTAAACAAAACTTAAATTGTCTTCACAGTTTTATTTATTTAAAAAAAAAAAAAAAAGGCTCTTTTCAATCTGCTACTTTGAAGAGTATATCCTGGATAACCTTTTACAAAATATTTCCTTCTAAGATAGTAAGAATTTTGGCAAATCTTTCTGCATTCATTTCCCCTACTGACTGTAGTTGTTGGACTTTAGTGATCACTTGTAACAAAGCCAAAGCTTAGATTTCACATTACGTCAGTGTTTTTACTTTTTAATATTTTTTGTTTCTGCATATCTGTGTGCAAGTGCGTTTTATTAACACCAACAATTATATTTTTTGTTGTATTTCCGTACACTAACTTCCTTGTTACACATTTTAGGTGCTGGAGGGCCCATCAGCATGTTTACGCCTTTCATGTCTCCGGGTATTGCGGGTCTTACGCAGGCCCCACATGCGGCTTTCACAGGAGCCGCTTTTTCTGGTGCTACTGCAGGTATAAATAACTTAACCAATCAAATGCTCAGATTCTACTCTTCTCGACTTACTCTGAACTCTTTTCTCTGATCATTATCTGCCAAAAACCAAAATGTGAGGAAAAAAAAGAAGAAATTGTACAAAATTTCTGTGAGCAGAAATTCTTTTTCTGTAGAGATGGGCTTAGGGAATCGTCTATATTTGGTTCAGATTTAAATTCAACGGTCCAAACAGACTGAAGCCAATTTATGCTGTTCAAAGAATCCCTTTAAAATGTTTTGTGTAAAATTTCAAACTCCAAAAAAAGTTCAGGGAATAAGAAGATTTGTTTTAAGGATGATTAATTTCTTTAATTGAAATTTCGAAAAAAATTATGGCACCAAAGTAAAAAAAAAAAAAAAAAAAATTCAACAGAGCACTTGCTCAGCTAACATCGTTAACTTTTTGTTAAAATTTGTATAATTTAATTATTTTAGATTTAGATTTTGAATTGCTTGGTGTGTTTCGATTCCAGTAGTATTATCCGCAGATTGTTTGATATTTGTCCTCTAGTCCCTTAAACCGTCACATCACCACACCACCGTTTCAAATGACATTTGTTTTGTATGACACCTTCCAAAAGTCCTCATCAGTATTTTTTTTCCTTCTTATTTTGTGTCATTTGTAAGCACTTTTGAAAATTTGAATTGTATTTTTTCTCCAATTGCAAAAGTCACCCCAAATCAAACGTGCTTCATATATAATCAATCACTGTAAACAGATTTCAATGACTAATCCTCCTTTTTCCTTTGGTTTGTAATATAAGAGGGGGTACATGTAATCAAATTGAGGGCACACTTCACTTTTACTGTCGGGTGTTTTTGTCTGGTTATTTGCATGCATGGATACTGATATATTCACTCAGTTGTTGTAGGTCCTTTTTTTCGGGGTTGGGGGGTAGCGAGATGGGAGGGAGTGCGGACAGATGATTTTTCTGCTCAGCTTTTAGTTACAGGTTTAAAGTTGTTAGGTTTACATCAAGAGTAAACTTGCAAGAATTTGACATTACTCAGTTAACAAACTTTCAGTCAAAAATATTTGAGAACCAGAGCACATGAAAAATGTGTGATTTTATAGCCAGTCAGCATCGCTGCGACTTTTTAAGTTTGGTCTTGCAGACAGTTCTAGCTGTATAAAATAATATCTTTTCAATGAAAGATATGCATAAGTTGTACTCCTCTAATACGCCTTATTGAATATCTTTAGTAGTCTTTGTAGTATGAAGTTTTTCTTTTAGATCGATGCAATCAGTCAAGATCTGTTTGGTGATGTGATCTGGCAATGATAGGACTATGGACTATCCAATAATAAGTGCATGGGGAATTTCATTTGATTACTAAAAGATTAATGTTGAGGCGGAGTGGTTATATGTGTATTTATTTTACGAGGCAAATGACTTTGGCCCCAGTAGAATGACCTGACTTTGGGAGGGTCATTCGCAAGTGCAAAGTCCTTTGCACCTTGCATTAAATACGCATATAAGCACAATGCCAAAACATTAATCTCTTTATTAAATTTATATTAGATTGTTTAAGATGCATTTCAAAAAAAGCTATCAAAAAAACAACAACTTGAAAAGCAGAAGTTTACATACATTTTTTCGCTTTGTTAAGAAATTCACCTGTTGTAAAAATGGACTAAGCCAAATACTCGAGGGCTGTGCATTATGGGTATTTATTGCGGTTCATGACAATGCAAATACTCTATTGAAATTTTATAATCATCAGTAATGTGATACTTAAAACGAGAAGATTAAAATTGATTTTTGAGATTAAAACGATATATTGAATCTCTGAGATCTGCTACTATTAGTGCCCTTGTGCTTTATATTATTAGGTGGAATATATAACTTTGTAATAGGGGAACATATAAAAAAACAAATGCTTATTAATATTTTTGGGGGAGTGGTGGGGGCATGTCTTATTTCACAAGCAATATTTCCAGATACTGATCTACTAACTTTGTTGAAGTGTGCCCTCTGTATAAGCATGTACCACTCCTTACACATCTTGCTTGCCTAAAGATTGTATCAAGCCCACCTCCTTACAGATCTCATCTTATCATATCATATGATATCTTACTCCTCTCCTGTTTTTGCTATAAGCTTCACCTGTTTTTTTTTTTCTTCTTCACACTGATATTTTGAAAAACTTTTCTTATTATTATCTTGTAGATATGAAATGTTTGGTTTGGAAGACATTTGAACATTTATGAATTGGAATTTTGTTGAAGATGTCACACCAAGTTTACTTATTTTACAGTGATAATGTCATATTTGATAGTCACAAGGTCTCATTGCATGGTAACAACAATTTCACATCAAGTATAGACGGTCTTATTTTAAAGTGCAGATGATATAATTTAGAGTGTGAAATTTTTCAATTCAGAGTGCTAACGATGCCACCTATATTTAAGTGTATAAAGAATTTTACTTAAATTAGTGGATGTCACTTATGAGTGGAGGATATTACTTGGAGTGTGGAGGATGCCATTTAGAGTGGGAAATGTAACAAGTATGGAGGATGTCATGTAGAGTGGAGGCTGTCACTTAAAGTGCAGGATGTTAGTTACTTGGAGTGTGGAGGATGTCAATTAGAGTGGAAAATGTAACAAGTATGGAGGATGTCACATAGAGTGGAGGATGTCACTTGGGGTATGGAAAATGTTACTTGGAGTGTGGAGGATGTCAATTAGAGTGAAAAATGTAACAAGTATGGAGGATGTCACAGAGTGGAGGATGTCACTTGGAGTGTGGAGAATGTTACTTGGGAGTGTGGAGAATGCCAATTAGAATGGAAAATGTAACAAGTATGGAGGATGTCACATAGAGTGGAGGATGTCACCTGGAGTGGAGGATGTCACTTGGAGTGAAGGATGTCACTTGGATTGTGGATGATGTTACTTGGAGTGTGGAGGATGTCAATTAGAGTGAGAAATGTAACAAGTATGGAGGATGTCACATAGAGTGGAGGATGTCACTTGGAGTGGAGGATGTTACTTGGAGTGGAGGATGTCAATTAGAGTGGAAAATGTAACAAGTATGGAGGATGTCACATAGCATGGATGATGTCACTTGGAGTGGAGGATGTCACTTGGAGTGGAGGATGTTACTTGGAGTGTGGAGGATGTCAATTAGAGGGGAAAATGTAACAAGTATGGAGGATGTCACATAGAGTGGAAGATGTCACTTGGAGTGTGGAGGATATTACTTGGAGTGTGAAGGATATTACTTAAAAATGCTAAGGACAACATTTAGAGTGCTTATGATGTCATTCAGTACTATGGAAGTCACTTAGATTGTTATGAATGTTACTTTAAGAGTGCTACAGATGTCACCTAGAGGGCTATGACTGTCATCTACAGCATGTAGGATGTAATGTTCTGCTCCGCTTTAGTATTGTAAACATCACAAATTATGGAAAATATATTATTAAGGATGTCACTTGGAGTGTTAGAATATTACTTAGTGTCACACTTTTAAAAGTCACTCTGCAATCACATTAAGTTGGTAGATTTTCATTGCAGTTTCAATGTCACACTTAAGTGTGAACATCACTGCATTGTAGCTGTCACTAGTAGAATGTCACAGTAGTATTGTCACCTTATATAGAAACAATTTCACATTTAATACAATAAATGTCCCGTCATGTATTAGTGTTGTTACACTTGTGTCAGTGATGTCACATTCCGCAGAAATGTTGTCACACTGTATCCATGTTAAAGTAAATATGTCATGTAAGTCAGGAAGATGCAACTACATTGTATAGTATGGATCCATGGTAAGAAAAGATACCACACTCTGGTATCAGACTTCTGGTATCGCACTTTCATAAGGCTATCACATTTTTTTTTAAATCAAATAATTATTTCACTAGGTAACAAGGATGCTATGTTAGGAAAGTTACCACGTTTCTAAAATAGGTGACACATTGTGTTTTTGTTTTTAAGAATAATATATGTGTAAAAAACAGAAATATCTAAAAAAAATAATAAATAATTTTCAAGCATGATACATAATTTTTCCTAGAGTGTGGTAATTTGTATTTCAATAGGAATTTTGATTAAGAAGTGTGTGTGTGTGGTGTGTGTGGGAGGGGGAGAAGGGGGGTTGCTTGTGCTTCTAAATCAGGTGGCTGACATGTTATACCTGAATTTGATTGCACATTTTAATGGCATCTACCAGGTGCAAGCTAATTTTTAATTTAAAGGTGGTTTGATTGATTTTTTTTTGTGATTTAAACTCTTTAATGGACAGTTGTTTCTTAACCTTTCAAAAAATGTGAATGAAATATTGTTCCAATATTTTTTTTTTTTTAAATACATAAACATTGTCTTGACCTGCAATTATGACATCACAAAATCACTTTTTAACACTGGTAAAATCTTTGAAATGCAGTAACTCCCCTACTAAATGGAATAAGATATCAAGATTATTTCTAACCAAATTGCTCCTTTAATAGTTCTTTATCATGTACAGTATATGAAAATGAAAATTCACAGGAATTTTCCTTCAAGCGGTTTTCCACCAGGGCTTTAAAAAAAGCGAGCCCAATTTTCGTAACTTTTTCTTTTCATATGCACTTTTGACAACTTTTCTTTCATTTTCTTTCGTTACAAGATTGGTTGGAATAGAGGCTAAGATATTTATCTTTTGAGTAATGAAAGACAATTTTGGAAATATTTGACAAAAATATGCAATTTTTGGCTAAATTTGGTCAACAAATGGTCAATCTTTGCAGAAGTATAACTTCTTATCAATATTGAAAACAGATTTGTGTTACATATTTAGATTCTTTAGGAAATTTCCTTTTCATGATGATACTAAACTTATATTTTTTAGAAAAAAAGGAAAGATAAAAAGACATTAAAAATGATTTTAGTCAAAAGACCCCTGAAAGCTGCAGCAGAAAAATTATTACGCAGTGGTCAGTCACGGTGATACTTGAACCTGGAGGGCTCGCGTGCTAGCCACGTACATTTTCTCTGCACCACGTAGTCCTTCAAATTGGAGAGGTGTAATATAATTCTTATAGGAAAGGTTTTAAATAGAGGGGGTATGTCTTTATTTATATATCAAATTGAAAGGAAAATTCTAGAACTTTTGAACGGCGGTTCAACGAAGCATGTGCGATGTACGGCTTGGGTACACTATTTTTTTAAGGGAGGGGGAGGGAATGGCAGAAATTCATGGAATTTTGAAGAAATTTCTCCAGAACAAAAGATTGCAGGTAGGTATTATGAAAATTAAACCAGAAACCAATACTATCATGTCTTAGGACTTGCGTGTTTGTTTTTGAAGCAAAAATGTGGTCTTGAAGTTATTGTAAGATTTGAAAAGAAGGAAGGGAGGGAAGGGGGGAATCTCAAAATTATGTAATATTACCCCTATAAAAAAGTTACATTTTGTGAAAGAAATATCTGAGTACTTTAACATGATACCAAAGATTATTCCTATAGGACTGGTAAAGACCCAATTTTATTTTTAGAAAAAGGTGGTTTGAAAACGGCAAATGATACCAAGATTACTTTTATAGGACTGGTAAAGTCCCGATTTTATTTTTAGAAAGATGTGGTTTGAAAACGGCGATCCGCGTGGTACAAAAAGGGTTAAGCACTTATTTCATGTTGCTTCTACCTGACCATATACTTGTGAATGGAGGGGGTGTGGCATGTTATTGTATGTGCATTCCATTTTATCAAAACATTCAAATAATGAGTAACGCATAAATGCAGGAAAAGGGGGTTTGTATCTTTTAGTTGTCGTTGTTTCTGAAGGTGACATGAATCCATTGTGACACAAGGGTGATGGAGTGTGACAAAACCTTTAGGGCTTTCCAACCTATTTGTATGGAGATAAATAGTACCAGAACATATTGGGAATAGTGCTAGACAGATCTGTATGACATTCATGACAATGAATATTCATAGATTAACAATGGTTATGATAGGTATAGTACCAGTACAGGGATTATCAAAGATCATATGAATCAATCTTTATCGTATTGTAAAGTAGCATGCTGCTTAAAGGAATATTTTCATGAATTTTCATTTTTTTATATATGATAGAGACAATTTTTAAGAAACAAAGTGGTGAAAGAGCTATGTTGATATCTTCTTCCCTTTAAAGTTACAAAATTTTAAAATATTTTTGAATTTGGACAAAAGTGGCGGATTGGCAACATCTGTGATGTCATAGAGACAATTTCAACAAAGCGTCTTTTGTATTTTCAAAATGATTTTGATTTTTCTCATCGAAAATGTGATGTACACCAAGAAGAAGAAAAAAACTAAATGTTTTCTTGTAAATTATATATTCCACCTTGTCTCTATAATGAACCCAAAATGCTGTTTGATAATGTAAAAAAAGTGATTAAATTGATAAGAAATTACATAAGGACTGTGCTGGAATTGCCTTGATGACATCACCAAGCTGAAGGACAGATACTGTACGAGATGTTTTTAATAACATTTTTCTACTCTTTAAATTGTTATAACTTCTAAACGGAATAAGATATCAATTTTTTTTACCACTTTGTTTCTACAACTTTTCTCTATCATATATGAAAAAATGCAAATCCATGGGAATTTTCCTTTAAATTGTTATAACTTCTATACAAAATAAGATATAATATAGTTTTTTTCACCACTTTGTTTCTACAAATTTTCTCCATCATATATATGAAAAAATGAACATCCATGGGAATATTCCTATGAGATTTGTGTTCATGGATTACACTGAGTATGATAGGTGTGGTGCTTTAAAGATGAAGATTATCAGGACCATCAGTATGGAATAGTACTATACTGAAATAGAGTCACTGGGATAGGAAGTACATTCCCAATCGACCGGAAGCAAGCATCGGTTTGCAATGTATGGTAAAATAATGCTTTGCTCAGTGCTTAATCAATGTGATTTCTTTACGTTCTGGCAGTCCCTGGTTTAGGAAGTACATTCCCAGCAGCCATCCCGTCGCATCACCTAGCAGCTCGTATGCAGCAGTCGATGGGCGGCATGGGTGGCATGGGCATGGGCATGGGCGGCATGCAGTCACACTCCCCCGTGGTCTTAGTCAGCAACCTCACACCAGAGGTAAGTTTGCACCAGTCTCTTGCAAAACTCCATAATATATAATTTACGAGTCTCATTGAAATCATATTAGTGAATACTTACAGGAATGGAAACACAAATTTTAGAGGTGAACTATATCAGCTTAATAGAAAAGTAATTAATTGGTCAAATTTGGTTATAGAAGTAAAGACAAATGTAATTTGCTTAATGAATCAATAGAAAATAATCATTTGAAGAACATTTTTGTTAGTTAATCTATAGAAAAATATCATTTCATAAAAGTTTGTTAATGAATCTATAGAAAAAGAATTGATATGTAAAATGTGGTTAATAAATCTATAAAAAGACAAATTTGTAAAATTTGATTATTGAATATATAGAAAAAGAATGTGTGAAATTTGGTTAGTAAATTTATAGGAATAGAATTCATTTTAAAATTTGTTTAATGAATCTAGAAAAATAATTAATTTGTAAAAAACTTGGTAAATAAATCTATAGAAAAGACTGAATTTGTAAAATTTGGTTAATGAATCTATGAAAAATAATTAATTTGTAAAAACTTGGTTAATAAATCTATAGAATAGACTGAATTTTAAAATTTGGTTAATGAATCTATGAAAATAATTAATCAGTAAAAACTTGATTAACAAATCTATAGAAATGTCTGGATTTATCAAATTTGCTTAATGAATCTATAAAAAAAAAGTGTTTGATTTGTAATATTTGGTTAATAAATCTATAGAAAAGACTGAATTTGTCAAATTTGGTTAATGAATCGTTAGATAAAGAATGTGTGAAGTTTGGTTAATAAATTTATAGGAGAAGAATCTATATGAAATTTGTAAAATATAGGAAATGAATCCATAGAAGAAAAAAAAATGATTTTGTAAAATTATAAGAAAATTGTACTATTAACAAACTTGAAATCTAATACTGTACTGAATTCTTTAAAAAAAAAAAAAAAATTTTTTTTTTTTAACTGCTACAAGCAGTTTATTTTTTTAATCAAGTTAATCAAATGATGTACAGAGAGTGATTCAATTTGAGAGTCAGCCACATTTTTATTTCTAATAAAAGATTAATGTGATCAGTGTGATTCCATTATTGCAATCGGAATTGTTGCAGCAAAAAATGCAAGTTGCTAATTTATTGAGTATAAAATTTGATTTTGTGCTTGCTTGTATCATTTAACTAGAACCTCAAAAACAGGTATGAATCCTTGCCTCTAAAATAATATCCCTGTTGTTAACAAGGGCAGATGACCCTTCAGCCAGCTTTCTTTGTGATGGGAAGTTAAAGGATAAGTTCAGTGGTCAAGCATGTCCATCTTATATGAAAGAGGACTTTGAAAAAACAATAGTAGAGAAAGCATTCAATTATCTATTCCATTAAGGCAATATTTAAGTTTAAAGCTTGGTCTTATCTGTGTAGATTAAATGACTGGTGTAGTTAGTCTACTATTGAAAGTTGGTGTCCTCATCCTCACATTCTTAGCATTTGTTAATGTATTTTAAAGAAAATTTTGTTTAATTTTTTACTTTAAATTGTTTTCCCTCAAACTTTCTTTAGGTGGTACATTATAGATACCCTTAGTAGATTCAGTTTTACTACTTTCCTGACACCTCATGGTTTTTAAGCCTCAAAATTGCAGGACAAAATATGATAGAATACATAATGACTGAGGAATATGAGGCTATGACATCACAACTAGTCTAAATTTCAGTCGTTTCTACACAAATGATACCAAACTTGAAACTTGGATATCTCCTTAACGGAATAAGGTTTTGAATGGTTTCTTCAGTATTTTGTTTCTTTTGAAGTCCTCTTTCATATAATATATATTTGCTTGACCACTGAACTTATCCATTAAATGCCCACGTTATGGATACATATATGATAGTTCTGTGGAATGATACTACTGACTTCCACTGTCAAGTTCAACGTAGGTTCTTTCAAGGTAAACAATGTTTTCAAAGTTGTGCTTGATTTTAACAGACAGATCACGACCTTATCGGAAAAAGGGTTTTGATTGAGGGCAATAGAGGAAGCACTAGGCAGTAAGGGTTGCTTATGATCAGTTATATTTATAGCCATCAGGAAGAAAGTCATCGAGGATACAAATATTGTGGTCTGTCAAGGAAAGTTGTATTGAGTTGTGGAAGGAGAAGGGCTTGGAAATAATTGTAGGTCAGAGTAAACAAAGTGAATCTGGTTGCAAGGTAAAGGATACTAACAGGAGCGCGTGTTGAGGGTATGTGGTGGGTTAGTATGGTAGAATGAATATATGTAAATACAAGGAAAAGTTTGGAAGTAAGATTTTGAAGAGAAAAAAAAATTAGAAAAGATGGTTCGGTCTGACAAATCCATGAGCTGTAGAAATTTGTTTAACCTCTGAGAAAGAAAAGAACAAAATAAAATTTGTTTAACCTCTGAGAAAGAAAAGAACAAAATAAAATTTGTTTAACCTCTGAGAAAGAAAAGAACAAAATAAAATTTGTTTGAACAGATGAAAATTTTTGCAAAATAGGTAAAATGATGTTAAATAGTTTCTCAAGAACAATTTAAATGGTAATTAGCTGATGATTGGACATAGTGTATTGGTTAACTTGTTATTGATTTGCATATTTTTGCAAAAACAGATAGATGAATTGTTTCTTATGTAAAGGTTTGTCATTGCTGGTATAACCTGAACGGTGAAGACATCAATGAAGCCTTATGTTTCCCGCTAATCTCGCCATATTTTAAGATCTTGAAGCATTGCAAAGTACTACTTTAAATTTGTGTGAAAGTTGTTGAATATTCCGTTATTCCAAAAAAACACATTTAATTGTACTGCACTGGTATAAGATGAAACATATTTGTGGGATTAAGGAGTATATAAAGAAATTTTGTGCTCAGTTTCGAATGTGATAACTGTGCAACTCTACTTAAAATTACTGTTGTTTATCAAATCAGCAGAAAAGGTGACTGACAAAAATTGACTTTCATTTCCATTAAAAAAAAAAAAAACGCACTCTTTTTAAAATTCTTTGGGATCTTTTGCTGAGATTTCCCTTTAATCTTTCTTTCTATTATTAGAGGTTTTCCTCGCATATTTAAAGGAGGATTGCGGAGATTTCACATTCCATTTCTTATCTGGAATCTTGCTGTAGTCATTTAACCATAAATTCTTCTCAGCTAACTCATACTTAACAATGCATCTAGTTTATTTTGTTTCCAATCTAGTCTTGGTGTATGAATTATTATAATTAGAGATAGATCTCTTATATCATTAACATATATTTAACATTTTATCAAAAATTTGCATTTGTATATTTCAGCCATCGAACAAAAGGTAGGGGCATACAATTTGTGGGCCTTGCAAAAATTTAGGGACGTTTTACCGAACTGTTGTGGCTCCTTCATCACAACTTAATCTTCCATACTTGAAAAGTGATAATTAGTCAACAAAACTTATACTTCTAGCATGTGTTGTAATTCATCTTATTCTAATTCCCAAAAATATTTTGTGTGTACAATTTTTTGCACTTATTCCAAATATGAACCAATCAAAACGTGGAAGAAAATTGGTTCTAAAGTTCTCCTGGGATCTTCTTTAACTTTGACCTCTGACCTTTGTAAATTGACTCAATCTTTATGTGAAAAAGAGCCGTTCAATTGATACAAAAGTCAAATTTTGGCCGCCCCTTCTTTTTCGTCTTTAGTTTCAGTCGCAGAAGTTTGCATTATGGAAGAGAAGTTGCTGTTCATTTTGTCTGATAAATCAAGGAAATGAAATCAAATACATCAAATAATTTCTTCTTTTTTTTTGCATAGTTTTTTTTGATGGGGGAATTGATATAAATTATTTATTAATTTATTCATATGAAAAGGTGGCAGTTGGCTAGCTAGTGTTAGAAAGCAATACATTTATTTAGAACACATCTCCTAGAACAAATTATGCAGATACTCACTGCTGATTGAAGGAGGAGGGCCAAAGGTTTACATTTTTTGATGTTTTCATGATTTTGTCAAATCAGACAAAATTTGCAACAAGAAAGCATCAGTGATGGATGTGCTGATATCCAAAATGTTGCCCTCTTTCAGTGAAGTTACACTAAGAGTCTTGTAATTACAAAAGGTGACATTTTCTCGATTTCTGTTCTTCCAAACTTTAAAAAGTGAATTTCATATATATGTATGTGAATCTGTATTGATGTAATCCTATTGTTATTTTTTAAAAGCATTGTTTGAAGCTTGTGCCCAATGAAAACATTGTTCTTTAGACTTAACCATTCTCTGTTAGTATTCCATTTTTCACATTGTATCCATAGATGTATATATTTATGTATTGTATATGCCCTGTTCTTTATGGGTGACATGACATGTATCTAGAGGTCTAATTAACACAAGTGGAGGGAATTCTTTCCTAATTCAACTCTCATAACCAAATTCAGGAGAGAAATGCAACTCTGTAACCGATTTCAAGGAGAGGAATGCAACTTTCTGTAACCGAATTGAGGAAAGGAAAAAAAAATCTCAAAAAAGAGTTAAAAAGAGAGGAATCGGTGAAGATTTCTTGCAGATTTGAGAATGATTTTCAGACGGAACGAAAGATGGTCTCTCAGTTGTCTGATTCTATTCTCTTTCTTCTTCTTCTCTCTCTCTCTCCGACAAAAAATATTAAAACGAATGATCACTACTCCGCGCTTCCCTGTGCTGTTGTTTCTGCTCCATCTCTCCAACCAACGCCTTGCGTACACGTCCGCATAGCTGATCACGCCTCAAGATCTCTTTACCCTCTTTGGTATGCACTTTCAGATTTCGTTTTTCCTTATTTATTTTAGATTTTTGTTGTTGTTAGTTTTTTATTCAGTTGAAGCACACTTTACAATGAAATAGATATTAATATTGTATCAAAAAGGTAAAAAGAAAAGAAAAAAAAATGATTATCATGTATCTTTTATATATGTAAAATGTAAATGAATTTATTTTCATCTTCATTTTGGGGGGAAAATTAGAAGTGACAAATTTTCTCTTTTGGCAACCAATTGCATATTTTCAATCAATGTTTGAAGAATATTAGCCTGATTTATATTGGAAGTAAGGTCAATAATTTTTCCACCCAGGGTAAGATGAAATGATTGGCTTTGCTTTTTTACTTATACTAAAGAAATAATGAAATCAATCAATTAAATACAAAATCACTTAAAATTGGTTTAGTAACCCACCCCGATCAATATGTATTCGAGGGTTAAAGATGATACAATTCTAACATCCTAGATTTTGTCCAAAGGGATTTTTCATTTCTAATGAAAAAAATAGATTTATAATTTCTAACATACAACATTTCTGATGAAGTAAGTTGAAACTATGACTGATAATTTACTAGGTAGATTTGAGATTGATTCAAAATTGTGCAAATAAAATAAAATAGTCTGATAAAATCAGTTCTGATTGTTCAATGAAATATGCAAATTTGTGACATCAAATGAGTAGATCCATTATCTATAAATGTAAATTCATTGTTGTTTTATTAATCCTCTGCCAGATAGTTTGAATTATATTATTTAAACAACATTGAACTTGAAAATAAATACTAAAAACATGTTGTTCCTTTTTGCTCAAATAAGATCAGTATTTATTCAAAATTGATATTGAAAATTCAGCTGCAGTTCCAGCTAAGGGATCAAACATGACTGAAATAGCAGCAGTTTTCACTGGGTAACACCGTCCCCCACACTTCTTTCAAAAAAAAAAAGAAAATAAGAAAATGATAATGTAAGTTTTAATTGCCATTGTTTGAAACAAAGATAACAAGTTATTTCTCAAATGGATTGAAAACAAAAAGAAAATTCTGAATGAAAATTAATAAATAAAACGAATCATTGTAAAGTGTGGTAGAAGTATGTCTTCCCAACATATCTGTCATATAATGCTGTAAAACAATTTACACATCACATCCTTAGTGGAAGAAACCAGTTTTTTACTTTTCTATTTTTCTTTCATATCATATAATAATGCTACGTCATATATAATTTCTTTTCCCTAAGATAAATATTCATGTTGGCTATGATTTCGCATGAATATCTATTTATGTAAAGGATTCAGTTTTGCAGCAGCCTTTTTTATGTTGGAACTAACCCACTTCTGTTATTTAGTTGTTTTGCATTTTGTTAATGCATGACTTGTGGATTTTAGAAAATGGAATGAATGACCCAGAGTAGGAAGGTAGTCACAGCAGTGTCAGGATTCCCCCGATTCCTGCAAGGAGGGATGGAAGGGGGGGGGGAAGGGGGTCAATTTTGTTTTCTTCTTAAAGTTTGGCCTTTTTCAGGGGTATTTTTGGCCTTTTTGGGGGGTATTTTTCCAAAAAGAAATCCCCCACCCCTTTAAAAAAAAAAACCTTCCCCCCAAAAAAAATTACACAAGGGGGAAAATCCTTCCAAATTTTGAGCCTTAGTGTGAACACTTGAGTCATGGTAGTCAAGTAAAATCAAAAGACAAGCATGTATGGTGCAATGCATTATGGGAAATATAGGACAACCTTTACTATGTAGAGCATGGTACTTATGTTAGTGTTGTGTTTATGTCACTTGATTCCCTACAACTAATAGTTAACTTTTATCTTTCTTGAGAGACAAACAGTACAAATTAACAGAAACATTCTCAAATACCAAAAAAGGTGATTCTCGTACCCTTTCTGATTTCTTGCTTTTACCTATTTGTCATAGAATTTTGTGGCTTTGTGATTGAAAAAAGGGGAATTTACTGTCATACTTTGCACTAACTTTTACAGCAAAAACAGAAACTTAAACATTATCCTTGAATGATTGGAGAGGATTGTGATTGGTGAGAGAAGGGCTAATTTTTTAATTGACCCTTGACTTATAGTATTAATCAGATGTGACCTCAGTTTTATCAAAAGGAATCTGTTGAAAACTTTCTTTGCTGGATTTAGTGTGTCTAATCATCACATAGGTCTATCACATCATATCAAATATCTGGTTCGTAAATTTGCCAAATTAGGGTGATTTCCTGGTCAACACCTAGTTGCTGCCTAACCACAGTCAATTAAATTCCCCCTCACACATAACCACTGCACACATTCCCAGGTAGTACCATTGTGACATCTCTCTCTATACTCAATCACTGTTTGATCAGCATTTTCCTTTGACTGCTACATATGCCTCGTCAATATTAGCGCCCAGGCACTAGATCAATTCATACTTATTTAGTGATCAGTGAAAAGTCTTAAAAGTACTCATTCCCAGCCACTGGCCATTCCAAAGTACTGGCCATTCCCAAGATTTGGCCATCCCAGACACTGGTCATTCCCAGGCACTGGCTTTTCCCAGGTACTAACCTTCCTCAGGCACAGGCCATTCCCAGGTACTAACAACTCCCAAGCACTGGCCATCCCAGACACTGGCCATTCCCAGGCACTGGTCATTCTAAAGTACTGGCCATTCCCAAGATTTGTCCATCCCAGACACTGGTCATTGCCAGGCACTGGCTTTTCCTAGTTACTAACTTTTCTCAGGCACAGGCCATTCCCAGGTACTAACCACCCCCAAGCACTGGCCATCCCAGACACTGGTCATTCCTAGGCACTGGCTTTTCCCAGGTACTAACCTTCCTCAGGCACAGGCCATTCCCAGGTACGAACCACTTCCAAGCACTGGCCATCCCAGACACTGGCCATTCCAGACACTGGCCATTCCCAGGCACTGGTCATTCCAAAGTACTGGCCATTCCAAAGATTTGGCCATCCCAGACACTGGTCATTCCCAGGCACTGGCTTTTCCCATGTACTAGCTTTCCTCAGGCACAGGCCATTCTTAGGTACTAACCACTCCCAAGCACTGGCCATCCCAGACACTGGCCATTCAGACACTGGCCATTCCCAGGCACTGGTCATTCCAAAGTACTGGCCATTCCAAAGATTTGGCCATCCCAGACACTGATCATTCCCAGGCACTGGCTTTTCCCATGTACTAGCTTTCCTCAGGCACAGGCCATTCTTAAATACTAACCACTCCCAAGCACTGGCCATCCCATACACTGGTCATTCCCAGACACTGGCCATCCTTAGTCACTGACCATCCACAGACACATACCATCTACAGACTATCCACAGACACTGACCATCCACAGACACTGACCATCCACAGACACTGACCATCCACAGACACTGATCATATCCAATCCATGCATTTAATTCATCATTGCACATGCCTTAGCAATGCCTATTTCCAGTATTCTTATGTTTGATACATACACATGTGACATATAAGTACCATTCACTTGTAAATGGTACAAAACCAAACTACACATAAGTAGTCCCTAATACATTCACCTTAATTATCAGTACATTGTTCAACAGGAGTCATTTCCAGTACAATGTATACACAATAAACACACTCTTGTACACGCAACTCACAATTACCTATTCTCTGTCCCGCACTTATCTAGTGCAGTACAAATCCAGTTAAAGCTTAAAAAGGAACAAAATTGTTGAGTTGGTAGCTTTTAGATAAAGGATATTTGTAAACATGAAAAGGCTTAATATTAAAAGATTTAGGTTTATAACATAAGTATGGGTTGTCTTCCACATTTTCTGTAATGCATTGTTTCATAAATTTTATGCTAACGTTAACTTTGTGTTTGAAAACAACAGCATAAAAGAAAAAAAATATATATATATATATAAAAAAAAATTTACTAACTTAAATTCTTTAAATTAGCCAGTCGGTTTTATTTTTTTGTAATATTAAAGGAAAACAAAAACTGATTTGATGGGTTTAACTTGATCTTTATCAAAATTTACAGGATTCTATTTTCAAATTATAAGTATGATTTATTGAGTTTTTTTTGAGGTTCTGTATGTCTAGTTTCTTTCAACGGGTTTAGGATTAGTGGTGTGCACCCTCATGGCATCAATCATTCATCATGGTGATATATGATTTAATTTGTGCTCTCTGGATCCATCAGCAAACTATATCTTTTATTTTCCTCTGCGGCAGAAACATATATCTCTTTTCTTCAAATTCTGAAAAATTAATTTCCCTCTTGGGTGAACTCTGCACAGGAATGTTAGCTCATACTGGACCATTTGATCTTTGCTCAGAAGTTATTCTGTAGATCGGTTTTCCAAGTCAGATTAAGCAAATCATTTTCAGTCAAATCACTTTCAATGTTACTATTTTGAAAGAAATATGTGCCAGGGAATTACTAAGCATATTAAACAAACACTCAATATTTACTTGATTAGAGCAAAGTTTGGTTATTTTCATAGTTTTCACATGAAATTAAATAACCTAATTTAAAAATTTTTTTAAAAAAAATCACATCAAAATTTGTTAAAAAACTGATCATTTTACAGCATTTTCATGTTTTGGGGCTTAGTTATGCAATAAATTGTGACATAGGCAGATGAACACCTTCCATATTTTTGTAAATCCTTTGTTTTTCAGTCACCTCTAAAAGATATTTTGAAGGTCAACATCTGATTTCATTCAAGTATATTGATACTTTATTATACCTCTGCACAACGGGTAATCAGCAGTGAAGAAATACAATTTGTAACTGGCTTTAATTGAAGAACACATTTTAAAGAATTACCTAAGTATATTAATAAGCTGCTGTGTTCATCTGATGACATCACAAATTTTGCCTGAATTCTAAAATCTTGACACTTAGATTAATCAGAACTAAAAATTGCACAAGCTTTTTCAAAGATTTAAAAGGCATTTTACTCAGAATTTATTGTTTAGTTTAGGGGTCAAGCAAGTCCATCTTATATCAAAGAGGACTTCAAAAGAAACAAAACAGTGCAGAAAGCGTTCAAAAATCTTATTCAGTAAAGGAGATATTAAAGGATTAGTTCAGGAGGTCAAAAAGTCCATCTTATCTTAAAGAGGACTTCTGGGAAACAAAATAGTGAAGAAAGCATTCAAAAATCTTATTCAGTTAAGGAGATATTAAAGGATTTGTTCAGGGGTCAAGCAAGTCCATCTTATATCAAAAAAGACTTCAAAAGAAAAGAAAAAAACAGTGCAGAAAGCGTTCAAAAATCTTATTCAGTAAAGGAGATATTAAAGGATTAGTTCAGGGGTCAAGCAAGTCCATCTTATCTTAAAGAGGACTTCAAAAGAAACAAAATAGTGAAGAAAGCGTTCAAAAATCTTATTCAGTTAAGGAGATATTAAAGGATTTGTTCAGGGGTCAAGCAAGTCCATCTTATATCAAAAAAGACTTCAAAAGAAAAGAAAAAAACAGTGCAGAAAGCGTTCAAAAATCTTATTCAGTTAAGGAGATATTAAAGGATTAGTTCAGGGGTCAAGCAAGTCCATCTTATCTTAAAGAGGACTTCAAAAGAAACAAAATAGTGAAGAAAGCATTCAAAAATCTTATTCAGTTAAGGAGATATTAAAGGATTAGTTCAGGGGTCAAGCAAGTCCATCTTATCTTAAAGAGGACTTCAAAAGAAACAAAATAGTGAAGAAAGCATTCAAAAATCTTATTCAGTTAAGGAGATATTAAAGAATTAGTTCAGAGGTCAAGCAAGTCCATCTTATCTTAAAGAGGACTTCAAAAGAAACAAAACGGTGCAGAAAGCGTTCAAAAATCTTATTCAGTTAAGGAGATATTAAAGGATTAGTTTAGGGGTTAAGCAAGTCCATCTTGTATTAAAGAGGACTTCAAAAGAAACAAAACAGTGCAGAAAGCGTTCAAAAATCTTATTCAGTTAAGGAGATATTAGAGGATTAGTTCAGGGGTCAAGCAAGTCCATCTTATATTAAAGAGGACTTCAAAAGAAACAAAATAGTGAAGAAAGCATTCAGAAATCTTATTCCGTTGGGGGTGATATTAAAAGATTAGTTCAGGGGTCAAGCAAGTCCATCTTATCTTAAAGAGGACTTCAAAAGAAACAAAATAGTGAAGAAAGCATTCAAAAATCTTATATTTCAAATTTAAAGCTCTATCTGATCTGTGTAGAAATGACTGGTGTAGGAAGTCTACTATGGAACTGGAGTCTTTATCTTCACATTCTAATTTTTAAATGTATTTTAAAGAAATTTATGTAACTGTTTTACTATTTGAATAATTTATCCTCAAACTTTTTTTAGGTGGTAATTATTTACTACTTTTTTGACATATCCCATGGTTTTTAAGGCTCAAAATCGCTTGACAGAATATGATAGAAGAATACATAATGAATTTGGGGAATCTGAGGCTATGACATCACAACTAGTCTTGATTTCAGTCGCTTCTACACAAATGACACCAAACTTTAGACTTTAACATTTCCTTAATAGAATACAATGTTTGATTTCCTTTTCACTATTTTGTTTCTTTTGAAGTCCTCTTTCATATAAGATGGACATGCTTGACCACTGAACTAATCCTTTAAAGACAAACTGAACTGTAGTTGTAAATCATGGAATATAAGCCATTGTTGATGAATACCTCCTTTCAAATATATATATTTTTTGATGATGTCATGTTGCACAATGAGCTAGTATTGATCAATGTGTTCCTCCGTTGGTAACACAGGAGTATATGGGGATGTGGTACGGGTGAAGATTCTTTACGAGAAGCGAGACAACGCTCTGATTCAACTGATGGACCCAATCCAATCAACTTTAGGTAAGCGCAGAATAGTTTTTAAGATATTTTAGAATTCAGTGTAGAACTGTTTAAAGAAGACATAAAGTGTGATGCAATCATTATTTCATATAATAGAGGATACAAATCTCAATCAACTACCAAAAATAGCAACTCCAAAACTTATTCCTATCTCAAGTTATGCATGTTTAAAATCGACACATGGGGGCTGCCATTTTGTTCAATTCTGTATTTAATTAAATATTGTGCATGATGACATAGTTTCCCCAACAGGGACATAAGGATTATAAAAAAAATTCCTTATAAATGTGATTAAAGTTTTTATTCCAACATGATGTGACACAAAGTTTTAACAGCAAGTTTTGATAATTTCATGTGAACACAAAACTGTCCTTGACACTTACAACAGAAAAGCAATTTTTCATAAGCTTGAAAACTTAAGGTAGATTATAAAGAATTACAAAGCATTCCAACATCCTGCTGGGCTGATGACATCATAATCTGCATATTTTGAAACCAAAATGGCACATCATAATCTGCATATTTTGAAACCAAAATGGCAGCTTCCATGGCACTATTTTGAAACCAAAATGGCAGCCCCCATGGCACTATTTAGTAGTAGCATTAAAGTTTGTAGTATTACAATAAACTTGTTAGATTGCTTTGGGAGGTATAAAACTTGGTCAGAAGATTTGTTATTTTTAATTCTATCATATGAAATAAGGATTATGTCAGACTTTATGTCTCCTTTTAGTCAAGAACGCCCATACATGAAGTATGTCAGCTTTTATCTTTATATTTACTAAATCTTTGGCTGGCGCGCAATGAGACGATGTAGAATTGTGATATTGCGCATTATAAGTAACCAATGCGAAACCTAGTTATTCCAATCTGTTTAAAATTGAATTTAAATGTTTAATGATTGCTTAGAAATGTTGTGTAATTGCTGTATCATTAATATCATCCATACTACTTTTGATATGCCGTATAAAATGAAAACTGTTTGTGAAAGGTGGGGAGGAAGACATTCAAAAATTAATTAAAAGTCATTATGTCTTGTCTCCAAATGATAACATTTCTTTATCAAATTGAATGGTGCTAGTTGCATTGTAATTGGAGTAGGAATTTCAAGAACGAAAGTACAAGCACATTATTTTTGCATGTTCTTCTCGTTCACTACATTTGCCAGCTGTTTGTAAACATTTGATAAATGTTTGTGAGTTATAGATTGGTAAAAGGTTGGATGTGTAACAAGTCATTACATTTGGTTTGTTCATTTTGTGAGAACCCTGATTATTTGACCACCTTTTTACATCCTTTTTGATTTTTAAGGCCCTTTTTAATTTTTAAGGCCCCTTTTAATTTTCAAGGCCCTTTTTAATTTTAAGGCCCTTTTTAATTTTTAAGTCCCTTTTTGATTTTCAAGGCCCTTTTTAATTTTTAACATTTTAATTTGTGATGATGACAGTTTCAACATTTTAAAATGTCGTGTTGACATTTTCAACATTTTAATAGGCGATGATGACATTTTCAACCTTTTATTATGTGATGATGACATTTTCAACATTTTAATATGTGATGTGACATTTTCAACCTCTTAATAACGTGTTGATGACATTTTAATTTGTGATGTGACATATTCAACATTTTAATAACGCGTTGATGACATTTTCAACATTTAAATTTTTAATGATGACATTTTCAACCTTTTAATAACGTGTTGATGACATTTTCAACATTTTGATTTGTGATGATGACATTTTAATCCTTTTAATTTGTGGTGATGACATTTTCAACATTTTGATTCGTGATGATGACATGCTTGTGTTTATTTCTTTCTCTCAGCAATCCAACACTTGAATGGAACCAAACTCTACGGCAAACAGCTGAGGGTGGCACCTTCCAAGCACCAGATGGTTCAAATGCCAAAGGAGGGACAACCCGTAAGTGCTTTCATATTTTGTCTTTATGATCTTTGTATTTCTATGTATGGTTTGTGTTTATACAAAAAAGATTCTTCCCGTCCATACTGAATATTCTTTTAAAGGTCTATGGAGAGGTGCAAATGTTGTCTGTACAACCACATACTTATAAAAAGAGCATTAAGGTCTTGAGTTTAACTGTCTTTGAATTGTGAAAATAGCATGTCTTGTTTTTTTCAAATTGTGAGTAACCAGAGTGATATTTTTAATATAATGAAGAAGAAAAAAAATGTGATGTAAGAACAGGAAATATTTTGTTCTTCTTTATATTTCGTCCCTGAATTTCAGACCTTGCAAATGTTCACAATACCTTCTCTAGCTTGAAGTTGGTTGGGGGTATGGTAAAGATCATTAGAATTGTCTTTGCCTTTTCAAAGAGAAATGGCAGAGGATTAAAAAACAATGAATTTACATAAGAAAATAGAGACTATATCTTGTTCATACAAGTAACACAAAAATTTACATATATGAACAAAAGTCTTCAAAATTCTTCAAAATTTCCAATTTTTAATTCGATTTTGATGATTTGTTGTTGTTGTTGTTGCTTTTTTCATGTGTTTTTGTGGACTTTCAACTAATTTAGTTGATGTCGGCTATACCTATCAAGTTTTAATTTGGCAATCATGTATGTGTTTATGGTGAATTTAATAGGACAATTAAAGAAACAAAAGTGGCAAAAATTATATTCCTTAAAAAGGAATATTCCTGTGAATTTTCATGTTCATATATAAGATACAGGACTATCCTCCTCCACTTCCATTTTTGATCTCTTCAAGAAATATCCCTCCGACATCACCTTGCTCCACAATTTCAACTTATTCCATCTGATCTAACCCTAATGTCATTGAAGCACTAGTTCAACGGCATAATGCCAGTACAGCTTAGTCAATTAATTGGGCTAATAAACGAGTGCAATTGCAATGAATGTAAGGACCTAACCGCATCCCCCCCATTGGAATAGAAAAAGGAATTGTCGGCTTACAGTAAACCAAAGGGTCAAAAAAAATAAGCAGTATGTGAAAATGACAATATTTGACAACAAAAGGTGAGATTACAAAATACCTTTATGACATTACACTGTACACTGTGACATCACTTTTCAGCACACTCGCGCAATCTTTGAAATACAGTAACACCAACACGGAATAAGATACTAACATGCTTGTTGCACCAAATTGTGTCTTTAATAGTCTTCTATCATATATATAAAAATGAAAATCCACGGGAATATTCCTTGAAAAAGATACTCAAGTATCAAATCAGATTGAAATCTGAAAATAAACTTCTCTGAAATCACTTTGTGATACTCATTCAACCAACACAGTAATTTCTTTGTGCCCACAGACATTTCATTTTAAGTTATTTTTGTTTGTTTGATTAATTAGGACGCTGGCTTGACCAAGGACTTCACAAACTCGCCCCTACACCGCTTCAAGAAACCTGGTTCCAAAAATTTCCAGAACATATTTCCGCCTTCTGCAGTGCTGCATTTGTCGAACATTCCGTAAGTATTTTTCTCATTCGTTATTTATTGGTCAACAATATCCGGGCTGCTTTGATGATGTCAAAGCTTATATGATTATTATGTCACCAATCTGGGCCATAATATCGATGATTCAGGAGTTAATAAGATCATTATGCCTCAAATGTAGTCTGCTTTTATGATCTCAACAGTTTGTAAGACAGTTATGCCTAAAATCTGGGCCACAATGTTAATAATTTAGGAAGTTAGTAAGATCATTATGCCTAAAGTGGGTATTTTGCAATTTGTCATTACATCTTAATGTAGAATATGGTAATATATATTTGCTATGTAGTTAGCACTTATCTTGAATATATTAGAAGTGACAAATCATGGCTCAAGTCTTGTTTTATTAGTATGTAGCTGTTAATATAGTTTGAGATCAAACTTTTTAGAGATGAGGAATAATTATGTTAAAATGCAAATGTGAGTAAAGAAACTTTTATAGTTTTATAACAGATATTTTATAACATTTTGCTATGACATATACCTGCCCAGGGATATTGCTGTATACCTGCCCAGGGATATTGCTGTAGGAAGCTGTTGAGAATGTGTGTGTGTGGTTGGGAAGGAGAGGTGGGGGAGGGGGGGCTAGGGGGATGACACAATCAATATTTTCACAAGTTGATCAGTCAACAAAATGTTTGTGTAATTGCAAAAAAAAATCTGGCCATTTTACCCAAAATTTCTTCTGGTTATTATTCATGATTCTGCGTAAGAGCAATTCTTAGCTTCCTTTCACTGTAAAATCATAGCGTTCTAAAAAAGATTAGCCAGTGACACTTGCACACCCTTCTCCCTTCCCAGTTTTCTTAGTCACTTCCATTTGTCTCTGTAGGCACCTATAGTTGCATGTATTATAATGTATTAAACAATGTATTCTAATGTATCAATGTATTTTAATGTATTATTCTAATGTATTAAACTATAAGATTGTCTGAAATTCATACATACTGAATAGAATTGCATGTAGTTTTCAAAAATGCATCTGCCAAGAATGTTCCTTTTTGCCCCAATTTCCAGGCCCACAACAGAAGAAGAGGAATTGAAAAGTGCCTTTTCTCAACATGGAGCTGTTGTCGCCTTCAAGTTTTTTCCGTAAGTATGAAATTGCGTCAAGGAACAAGGTATTACGTCACAGATGTGCTGAGAGGTTATTGGACGATTAGTTTTGATGAGCAGTAGAGACCACAGCACCTTCGCCTTGCTTCCAATTCATGAATACTAATCAAATTTAAACAGTATAAAAGGCATGCACTTGAAATGGCATATTGATCATAATAATACTTATTTTCCTCACATACCTACATTTGAGTTCTATTCTCTTTGTGCTTTATTACGATATTCTGATTAGTTTGAAGTGTAAACCAGCACAATGAAGTATTTACATACATGCACTGCATACCCATGCTCACACAGGATTCTATTCACTAAAAGTTGGTGTAGTAATAAAAGTGGATATGATTTACTACACATCTGCAAGAACATTGTTTTTGTTGTTTTTGTTTCAGGAAAGACAGAAAAATGGCCTTGATCGAAATGAGCACGGTCGAAGAGTCGATTCATGCTCTTATCGTGAGTTTTGTTTGATATATTTCTATTAATTATTTTAATTATTTCTGCACTTTCATTGTCGTTATTATATCTGAGAACAACAAATATTTAGTTCTCTTTGGTTCTTGATTACATTGTACAACACAGCTACCTATGGGCAGGATCTCCCTCCCCATGCACGTAAATGATGACCTTTTTACCCTGTACATTTAAGTTAGATTTCACAAAATTCTGTTTTGGGAGGCAGGTAGCTCAGTCAGCTGAGCGTACAACTGAGATGCTGGAGATCCCAGGTACAAGTCCAACAGTGATTTAACCAGGGATTTTTCCACAGATATGCAGAATGATATGATAACATCAAGCACAGAGGTGTGTCTTCTACATCACGCCTTCTCTCTCACCCAACCTTTGGAAAAAGTAACCAATGGATTGGTGATGGTCATGGCGGTCCTGATGACAGGACAGTCACCCCTGCCTGAACACTATTCGAGAAGATAAGCACAAATGCAGTGTTCATTCACTTCCAGTCAAGTTCCTGGGGCTGATTTTGAACTGCTGCCTTGACTGACCCTTGTAGATACGTGTGTAGAAAAGCACTATATAAGAACTAAGTAGTAGTAGTAGTAGTGGTAGTATTATTATTATTATTATTATTATTATTATCTCACTTCGGTATTTAAGTGTACTAAGGGTGTGAGACAAGGTGATAGTTTATCACCTCTTTTGTTCTCGGTATTTATAAATGATTTCAAACATTATTTCGCCGAATCTACTAACCATGGTGTGAAGATTGAAAATAAGGATATCAGCTGTCTCTTATATGCTGACGATCCAGTATTTCTTACTGTTAATGCTTGCTCCTTACTCTTAGATATATTTAATTCCTATAGTGCCGAAAATGATCTCATCGTGAATAGCGATACAAGTAAAATTGTGGTATTTAGAAAGGATGGCCATTGAGCTAAAACTTGAGAGATTCTATTTTCAAGGTAAACCACTTGAAATTGTTTCAGTGTTTAATTACTTAGATTAACGTTTACACCGAAAGGGGCTGACTCGCCCAGGTTAATTTAAGTTCTTCTGTGAACAAAGCTTTGTTTAATTTGAAGAAATACTTGCACAGTCACCCGATTTACCCGTAAGTCATATCTTACAGCTTTTTGATTTCAAAATTCTTCCAATTCTAACATACGGGGCAGAAATCTGGGGCTCTGACCCCCACTATAGTGTTGTGAGTGTCTATAATAATTTTTGTATACACTACTGGGGTTGCCTCTGAAATTAGTTAATATTGTACCCCTTGGTGAACTTTTTCGTCCCTAAAATATTTTACTATTGTCAAGCAAATCACCTATTGGTTAAAATAACTGAAGCACGATGAGGCTTGGTGTTCTAGAAAGAGCTATTGTGATCAGGTTATTCTTGCTGTATCGTGGGGTCTCCGTACAAAAGCTATTTTATTGAGGTATAATCAAGGTGTAGGTGATGAAAATGTTTTTCTCTATTTATTCAAACAAAGGTTTCTAGATGTAAATAGGCAAGATTGGATCTCAAATATTAGTTTTCTGGATAGGCTTAGTACTTATAAGTTATTCAATAGTGAAAATTATGTTGGAACTTATGTAATGTATTTTAATAATTCTATTAAAGAAAATTGATTGCTAGTTTCCATTGTGGTACATTGAAACTCAATGTACACACCGAAAGATATAACAACATTGACTATGCGGATAGGGTTTGTATATACTGTAATATGAATGTGGTAGATGATGAATACCATTTTCTTCTTGTCTGCCCATTCTTATCATAAGAGGTTTTTACTGCAGTACTACATAACGCACTCAGACAGATTAAAGTTCAAAAGCATTTGGATTACAGATTCCAAGCATACCTGTCATTTACTATATCTTTTTGTCAAATGTGCCATGTAAGCCTGTGAAAATCATGTTGCCGATTAACATCATGCCACTATTTATCAGTCTTGTTTTTCACATTTTTAATTTGTTTGAATTTTTATATGGATTGCGGTCCCTCAATTGTATGTGTCAAGGCCGAGCCCACTTTTCCAATAAATTGAATTGAATTGAATTATTATTGTTGTTGTTAGTAGTAGTAATAGTAGTATTATTAGTATTAGTATTTATTATTATGATTATATTTTTTTCACTCAGGCCCTGCACAACTATCAGCTTAGTGAAACCAATCACCTCCGAGTTTCATTCTCCAAAGCTACAATCTCACCCGGATCCTAGAGAAACTCATCATGATGATCTATCTCCTTCATCATTGCCTTTATCCACATTCATGACCGACCTCAATTCGCCTCATGAATATTCAGATATGTAAGAATAAATTAAAAATTGGAACTAAAACCTTATCAACGAGATTGCTGTAGGTGATGACTGCGTTGGAAAGTTGAATTCAGAGTGTTGTCTAGACGTAAAGAATTAACAAATCAGAAAACTGGATATTATGTAGGAAATTAGAAAAGAAAAACAATAAAAAAAAACAATAGAATTGTAAGAATTTTTTATACGAACAGGGTACTGGGGTGGAATACAACATATTTTTTATATTGGTATATTGATTTAATCAATTCATATATTGTTGTAGTTTTTTTTTTTTAGGTAATTATAATATGTTGTTGTTACACATTGAGATGCTATTGTGTCCCTGTATTTGTTAATTGATATCATTGAACTGGTTTGAAACGTGTTAGACACTTTTTACCTCTTTTTTGTTTTTGTTTTGTTGTCATATGGAAATTGTCTTGTTTTGTGAGAGGACAAGAAATTAATCATACAGTAATACTAAGATTGAAAGGTGTGAACAACGCCAAAGCCGTAAGAGCGCTTAATGTCTTTCATATCATGTACAAGAGAAGAAACACGTTTTTATTCCATCTTGTGAATCTGTAACTTCAGGACTTCATTAAAACACTTTAAAACTAATCTTGTAGGAGCCAAATTATTTTGATGAAATTTAGGACATGATCATAGCAGTTTGTGTCTCTTGTGTGGAAGAATTTGTAGATGATTTGATTTTATTGGTCCAGGAGAATGTGCTGTGGGATTTAATTGGAGAAGGAACAAAAAAAAAAAAAAAACGCTATTGAATTATACAGATTTTTGCCGTGTTGAATTATTTTGTTCCAAATCTGTTGTCATATGAGCGTTTGTACCTCCACGTTTAATTTGTGAGGATGCTACATGTAGAGAGAAGATTAAAAACATAAGTGTAGTAACTTGTGTTCTGCCGTTTGTTTATTACAAGGTTGATCAAAAATTGACAAACTAATATTCTGTACATCCACACAATAAAGTGAGAATTTTCTGTTGGATGACATCACGGAAGTTTAGCTATTCCTCTGTCACCAAACTCTATACACATATAAGTGTAGTAAGTCTAGGTTTACCAGCACTGGTTGCAAGGTTGGTCACCCTGAAAGCTGTAAAAAGAGTCATCATTGGTCACTTTACATCAACTGCTGTAGTATGACTGCAACATTAGGATAATGTGCTATCAGATTGGTCATTCTAATCTAACATTTTGGTCACTTTTATTGTGATTGGTCACTTTATAATGCTTGGTCACTTAATTGTGGCTGGTCACTATTTTGTGGTTGCTCACTATCACTTGGTCACTTTTTTGCTCTTTATTGTGTCCCCTTGTGCAAATTTTCTCTTAAAGGAATTTTATGCACTCGGCTTATGTCTCAAAAGGCAGAACTTGTTTGCCGAAAAAGCACAAAACTTGTTATACCTGTTGGGATTTCATGAAGTACATCAGTTCAAGGGTGAAAATGCCAAGAAAAATTCAAATGAAATTGGCAAAAAGTGAAAGAAGATTATAATGATAGATTTTGCTGACTGAACGCCAACTTAACTTAGCAATGAGCATACAGCTCGTTATTATAGTAAAGTCTCTGGTTGAACAGCATTTCTTCAATAGGAAGTGGGACCAAAGTGTAAGTGGATTTGAAGATGACAATTCTTGTTATCTTTTTCATTTAATTGTTGATTAATGCAGTGGGGACGGATTTTATCTTTGATTATTTTCCTGCAGCTTATGGTTTTAGTTGATAGTATTATGATGCGATTATCAGTGTTCAAGCAGTTTGAATTCTTGTGACAGAATTCCTAGTAGCTACCAAGGAGGTGGTTTCTCTAATTGATAATGACAATTCTTGAAAGACAATTCTTGAATCAGTGTGCTTGATTTGATTTTTGATCTCTTATGTAATTTGGGGGAAAAAGCAGTAAATAAAAAGATATTTAAGAAAGTGAATTAAGCACAACTTTTGTTCTTAAATCAATCTTTCATGGAAGTGATTTAAAGTTTTGAATGGAAATATATTTCAGCTAATAAAATGCTCTCAGAATCTGATTCAATAAATTGATACAATATTTGAAATATTTGGAAAGGAAAGTTTCCATTCTCCTGGTATCAGTGATAGTTCCCATCTCCTGGTAGCAGTGATAGTTCCTATCTCCTGGTATCAATGATAGTTCCCATCTCCTGGTATCAGTGATAGTTCCTATCTCCTGGTATCAGTGATAGTTCTCATGTCCTGGTATCAGTGATAGTTCCTATTTCCTGGTATCAATGATAGTTCCCATCTCCTGGTATCAATGATAGTTCCCATCTCCTGGTAGCAGTGATAGTTCCCATCTCCTGGTATCAATGATAGTTCCCATCTCCTGGTATCAGTAGGGATGGTTCCCAATTCACTTTTGAGTCTGAAAGCTGTTACATCCTGCCCTCAATTTCAAAATTTCTGATTAAGAATATATTGCAGTGAAGAAAAACTTATTATTTTCATTACTTTGATATGTTTAATTTCATAGCTAATTATGAAGTTAAAATTAGGTTATAAATAATTATAAAATTTTAGGAAATTATTCCAAGATTTTTTTTTTTTTTCCTCTCCATTTTCCATTTAAATATTATTAATATCACAACAGTATCTACTGCATATAGATGAGAAGTGATTTTTTTAATTTTAATTTTTACATTTTTTTTATTTGCATCATCAAGAAACCAAAAAATTATCAGAATGAGTAAAATAAAATGAAACATTCCAAGATAAAATTATTATATTATTTTAATTTTAATTTTTATATCCTTTGTTTTCCCCTGCTTGAGAAGCTCTCTTCTTTTATTTTTTCCATTCCCTAACTTTCTGGTTGAAGTGATATTAATTAGACAGCTTGAAGTAGTTAATTCAGTCTTTTCTGTACGAGTCACTCACTGCCTCTGATTCCAATGATAATATCTTTCTTGTTTTCTTAAGAAAATGAGTTTCTCGCTTTACCTGCATTATAGCAAGGCTTTTTGGTAATTTTAAGACTTTTTTTTTTTTTTCCTGAGGGTATGTCATGATTTATCCAGATAGTATTCAATTGTAACCACAAGGTTTATGAATATTCATTTTTTATGAATATTAATGAGTTAAAAAAGACAATGGTTGTGTTGTATTGTCTTGGACTGTATATATTGAAGAATCTTGGCTCCTTATGTTTTTATTTTCTGTTGTTTCTTGGAGTGGCAGCAAAAACTATAATTCTTTCTACTTTTTTCATTTAATTAGCTGAAGATTCGTACGGTAAATTTGATCTTTTTTTCCCTTTTTTCCTTCAATATCTCACTTTGTAGCTTAACATTAGCATATTATTCCTTATCATTTGCACATCTTTTTTAACTGCTAATTTAAGATTATTATATTATCTCCCCAACTACTCAAATTAAAGAATTGTTAAGAGTTTTAAGAGGCTGTCCTTTGGGAGAAAAAGCTGTCATAAGAAACATAAATTTCATGTGTAGTGGGTACCAATCAATATGCTGATGGGGAAAATATTTGCGATTTTGGAATATTTAATTGAAGATGCAGGTGACTGCTGAAAATCGATCCAACTGGTTCCTGTAATTTCAGTGTATTTTTACAATCATTTTCTTTTTTGCCTAAACTTTGAAATACAACTACTTTCTCTGAATTGGTATTGTATGGTCGTTTATCCATGAATGATATATTTTTCCGTATATATATATATAAATATATATATATGTATGTATATATGTATATATATATATGTATATGTATGTATATGTATATATATATATGTATATATATATATATATATATGTATGTATATATGTATATATATATATATATATGTATATATATGTATGTATATGTATATATATATATGTATATATATATATATATATATATATATATATATATATATATATGTATATATATATTCTATTTGAATCACTTCTATTTGACAAGACTGATGATTAAACGATTATAATTGAAGGTCCTAGAAATTCGAAGGTTGGATATTAAAGGTCCTAGAAATTCAAGGGTTGGATATTAAAGGTCCTAGAAATTCAAGGGTTGGATATTAAAGGTCCTAGAAATTCAAGGGTTGGATATGAAAGGTCCTAACTTTGGCCATAAATTTTCAGTTTATTGCACTCGAAACTCACCAGAGTGTTTATAACTCACCGATAAAAACATCCTTTTAAAAGTACAAATAAATCATCAGCCCCACATTACACATATGGCCTGGCCCTGCAGTAACCAAATTTACAATACCTTGCTCTTTACAATAGTGTAATTACTGATGCCTTAAATCACTGAATTATCTGTGGTGGGTTTCTTAATTGCTTCTAGCAGAGTCTACCCGCTGAAATGGAGGTTCTTGCGGGTGGGTGAAAAGACTGAAAATTTGTAGCGAGGAGTGGCCGTAATGTACACTTGCAAAAATTCACATTTTCAATAAAATCGTAATTTCCCCAGAGGATCTTCATGGTAGTTAGTATTTTGCTTTCTTTAGTAGTGGCATTTATTATTAATATATCTAATAGAATTTGCCTTTTGCACCACTTATAATTTCAATAAATTATTAATTTACTTGTGAGGTTTTTTGTATATCTTTTACCATTGTTTTTCAACGATTCTTTTTTTTTTTTTTTTGGTGATTATGGAAGTTTTGGATTTATATATATTTTGGTACTGTAACTTCCTTCAGATTTATTGGTAAGCTTTCTTAATTTTCCATTTCGCTTTGTACATGTTATTCAGTTCCTAGAGCTGAGGCTGACAAGTAGTATATAACAATGCCTAGTTGTGTGACTTGGGTATAATGTTGAATTTTCTCATGACTGCAAGGTTAATTTTGATGTAATGTCAACCTGCGTGCCGCAATTTTACCGATGCCGTTGAGGTGTGGTTAAACTCCACCAACCAACTTATTGTTAGAAAATGTCCTGAAAAATTTAAGCATGTCCATCTGTAAGATGCCCTGAAAATTCAATTAAACTCATTTCTGATCCTAGACGATTGATTTTGAAAGGTCATGGGGGATTCAGGGATTGGATGTTAAAGGTCCTAGAAATTCAAGGGTTGGATATTAAAGGTCCTAGAAATTCAAGGGTTGACATTGAAGGTCCTAGAAATTTTAGCTTTGGATATTAAAGGTCCTAGAAATACAAGGTTTGAATATTAAAGGCCCTAGAAATTTAAAGGTTGATATTAAAGGTCCTAGAAATTCGAGGTTTTGATATTAAAGGTGCTAGAAATTCTAGCTTTGTATATTAAAGGCCCTAGAAATTCAAGAGTGGATATTAATGGTCTTAGAATTACAAGGTTTGGATATTAAAGGTCCTAGAAATTCAAGGGTTGACATTGAAGGTCCTAGAAATTTAAAGGCTGACATTGAAGGTCCTAGAAATTATAGCTTTGGATATTAAAGGTCCTAGAAATACAAGGTTTGACATTGAAGGTCCTAAAAATTTAAAGGCTGATATTAAAGGTCCTAGGAATTCGAGGTTTTGATATTAAATGTCTAAGAAATTCTAGCTTTGTATATTAAAGGCCCTAGAAACTCAAGGGTTGGATATTACAGGTCCTAGAAACTCAAGGCTTGACATTAAAGGTCCTAGAAATTCAAGAGTGAATATTAAATCCTAGAAATTCAATAGTTGGATATTAAAGGTCCTAGAAATTCAAGGGTTGATACTTAAAATCCTTGTGTTAATTTCAAATTAGACATTAAAGGACTTGGAATTTAAGGTTTTTCAAGTAGTGCTTTGTTGTTCTTGAATTGTTCAGAATGAAATGAGTCAAGTGTAAAAGTAAGGAATTGATCAGCAGACTTTTAGGCTTGTGAAACCCATGACAAACAAATACGTATACGAGTAGATAATTCAATATTGTATCCAATCCGTTTTGTTTATTTTGTTTTAAGATAAATGTGCTATGTCTGTGATACTATTTTTTGCTATGGAAATATTTGCAAAGCAATTGTACAGAGATTTCTTTTGCCTGTGTTATGTTGCTTTCCTTTGGTTCCAAATTGAAAGAGTGTCTTTTGAGCTCGAACACTAATCTATTTTCCTAGGCACTGAAAGAATTTACCCACTGCTTTTTTTACGTTTTGAGAAGAAGAAATATTTTTGGTTGTTGCAAAAGTGGACAAGTTTTGTGCTCATTTGGTCATATTGATTTAATACATCTACAGAAATAGGGACTATGGGTAAACCCCACATGCCCGAGTGAGGGACTGGGAAAATCCCACACGCCCGAGTGAGGGACTGGGCAAACCCCACACGCCCGGGTGAGGGACTGGGTAAACCCCACACGCCCGGGTGAGGGACTATGGGCAAACCCCACATGCTCGAGTGAGGGACTATGGGTAAACCCCACATGCCCAAGTGAGGAACTATGGGTAAACCTCACATGCTCGAGTGAGGGACTATGGGTAAACCCCACATGCCCGAGTGAAATGTAGATTTTGGACGCCTGGGCATGAACACTGCCTGTATTTGTGGGGTAAAAAGTTTCCTACATAATTTGGACCACTCGATGTGACATTTTTCATTAAGAAGTGAGTGATTCTTTGCAGCAACCGTGCAGGTTGTATCTTTTTTCCAGTTCCCGTTCAACCACTAGTGAGTAATCAAGAAGATATCTTCATTCATATTGTTTTGGGATAGATTTGATAAAATCAGCACTAAATTATTAGTCTGTAACTATTTAAGAATTGAGGCAGGTCGATTTCACAAATGGTATGATCACTGTACATAAAAGCAGTGGGGAGTAGCATTAACATTTTCAAACAGCCCCACCCTTTTGCTGTTATGCCCAGTTTTATTGGATATTTTTCTTTGTTTGCCAAATGGAAGCAATAACTTTATTTTGAAATTACGATGTGAATTTCCACTTTTTTCTTCTTTCATGTTACTTATTTGTATAAGTATATTTCTAGTTTTGAAGAAGAAAAAAATTGGATGATATTTTGGTGGTCGTTGTTCAAAAGTTAACAGGCTTTGTTAGAAAAAGAAGTGCAATTTGTTTGTATTCACCGTGTTTCAGTAAAATTTGATTGCAGCTAATGTCATCATGTTCAGTTGGAAAGAAAAAATCTGAATCATTCTCTGCATTTTTTAAATTAAAGATAATGAATATTATTCATTCATTCAATGACATCACATGGTACTTAAATTTAGTGGCATCATGATTCAAGAGTTTCATCCACTGGAGGCGTACATGCATTTGTTCCTTGGTTGTGTCCTGCAATCAATTATTGAATTGCTACGTTTGCTTCACATTCTTGAAAGGAGAGGTTAGTTCTGTAGTTGCCTTTAATGATGATGATGCTGCTATAATCTCTGGCGATTATTTTCTTAAGACTCGATGTTCATATATCTTATATAAGTGATAGTTATTAAAAATTTCCTGTGGGAAAGGGACATTTATATATATATTTTTCATAACTGATGTGATGACATTAACTGCAATTATGAAATGTTGAAAAGGAGAGATTTGCTAGTTTGCAGATACTTCCGTTTTGACATTGAACCTGACAAGTTGATGCTCATTGCATCTTCATTAACTAGTGTACTACCACTTCTGTGATAAAGGCTATTTTTGAAAGAAACACGATTGCCTTTTGTACATTCAGGTTTTAAATGGTTTTTATAACAAAAAAATGCAAATAACTGTTTATATAAAGTATGTCACAGATTTTTTGCAATATTTATCATTGTTTGAATGCCTTTTTTGTTAATGAAAAAATTTACCTATTTATGAAAGATTATGAGGAAGAAAATAGTAATGATGTAAATTTTTGAATGAAAAAAATAATTATTTGAGAAAGATTGTCATTGTGTACATGTAGATAGAATGGCATTGATTTGTTTAAACTTGTGTGGAATGCATGTTCCATTCCTGTTAACAGGTTTTCTTTTTTTTCTGTTGTACAAGGCGAGGCTGATACAAAATACATTGTGCCTTACGTCATAGGTTCCTGGTATTTTTGCTGTACTTTTTTACACGTTTTCTCAAATTCATAACGTAATACCATTTTTCGACTTCTGATATTCCTTTCCTAGAAATTTCTCTTAAACAGATCTTTTCTTCATTTTCTCAAACTCAAGTCAAAATTTCTTGGTAATTGTCAATTTTTTACCTTTGGGTTTTGCTGCCCTTTAATTTTAGTTTTTTAATAACTACAAATTTCATCAAGTTGTAATCACCCCTCATGACCTATGCCTGAACTTGATGACCAACAAATTGGTATTTATTTCTTGATGTTTTCTTGTGTTCTTCCCCAAATTTTCCTCCATCTTTGCCTCCTGTATATCATGACATTCTTTCTCAAACTTCCTCATGACTTTAAAAAACTTTTTCCTTTTTTTTTTCTTCAAATACTTTAAAACCCAGAAGATCTCTCTTGAAAATCTCTGTACTTTTGCTTTGTGTTTTCTATATATTATTTCTGTTATATCGTTTATTCATCATATTTCTTTCTATTGTGTTATCCATCAAAAGAAACTAGAGGTGTGACCTCATCATCACATCTTGGTAGACATCCAATCAATCCATCAAGTGAATGAATAAATAAACGGAAAGCTAGCATTGACAAAAATCGCCTGTTTCGCTCCACGCTCGGACTTCATTTTGTTTGAAAATATATCTTGTTGTTAGATCAAGTCGTCCGTGTTCAATCTTTATGGTTTTGTTCATGTAGGTCAAATTGAATTTTTTTTTTTTTTAGAAACTGATCTGGTCATTACCAGAAAATTCATTTAAATAAACTTTGCTCTTTTTAGACTTATCTCAAAACCATTAACTGGCATTTTTGTAAACCAGTTAGTTTCATAAATTGCAGTGTCATTTAAGAAATGTGGGCTATTCTACAATGGCTAGAGTGCAAAGGAAATTGTCAACTAACCTGGAATTAATTTGTTTATTGGCACATATATTCTAACAATCATTTCAAAACTTATGGGAGACCTGTTTTAATAACTGGAACAGGTTGTATTAACGGACCACACTGAGAAGTAGGACCCTGCACTTCATTCAATTTCAGTTTTAAATAGTAATCCATGTAACACCATGGAGGGGGGAGGGACCTGTGTTCACCCAATCTCAACAAGGGTTAACACTGATGGATAACACTAGACAATTGTTATTTTCCTTTCTTGTATACAACAGCCCGATGTACATGCAAATTCTCTTGTATATTTCTTATACCTTCATCTTCTTTATTATTGTTTTTGCCTTTTGTATTTTATTAGCTTAATCTTTATCCAGGGTGATTCAAATACATTCTTTCTAGTGCATGATTTGAACAGCATATTTCACAAGGATTTGATATGAATTTCAAGTAATTTCACCATTCAATTTGTTGTTCAAAATATGGAATACATATGTATATATTTAATTATGTAACACGATAAAATTCAAAATGGAAGTTGGTTTTTCAAGTAAAATTATTCAAAAGGGGTGGGTGGCAGATGTATCTTTCAAGGGTAATTATTACATTGCTGATATTTGACCAGTGGATTTCATTTAAGTTAAATAAAGAGACTAATCTACTTTTCATCATTGTTTTATGTGAGGGGAGGTTGCCACATTCAAAGTTTATACAAGGGCAATGGTTTCGCAGTAGTGGTGTTTACATTTCGTTCATCCTTTCGTAAAATCAAGTTTGTGATATTCAAAATATATCAGACCTATCTTGGTTATGATATTCAAAATATATCAGACTTATCTTGGTGGAAATTTGAAAAGAAGTATTGTAAAAAGTATTTACAATGGTGTTTGATAGGAGTGTGGATTTACATAAATGGTGGTTACGGGAAACTCACAAATGTACATTTGTAGATCTTTAGTGATTTTTTTTTTTTTTTTTATTCCATCAATTCAATCATTTTGAATAAATAAACTTAAAACTATAAAAAATATATATACAAAAATATGAAAAAATTGTATCAGTTGGTGGATGTGTAAATAATGCAGTTTTTGATCAATATTTTTCTTTCTGCTTTTTGCTATTTTTTTTTTTTTTTTTTTCACTATATTGAATTTCTGTCTTATTTTCATATACTTCTCTTTACCTTTTTTAAGGCTAATAGATCGTTGGGTAAACAAGATGAAATTCAAGGTCCAGGTGAACATTGACTTTTGGATATAAGATATCAACTTTGATCTAACTTGTTGACTGATCTAATATGTCAACTAACCAAAAAAATTTGACCTCAAGATGTCGACGTTGACCTCAGATACTGGTATACAGAGAGCTCCAAATTACTAGTGTTGAAAGTATGTGATGCGCTCAGGGAGCATTAATGGTTCATTTAGGAATGATCTCTTTAAAAGATCTTTCATGGCAAGTGGTAGTAACCCTGTAGATTAATCTTTATCAAATGAAGGGTTTGGTTGGTTTTTGCACAAAAAACTCAAAATGTTCAACAAATTGAATCAAGAAATATTGTGATTATATTAACGAATTGCTTATCTGTTATTTTGCTGTTATAACAAGAACCAGACACCATTCATAACTACAAACTTCATTTGATTTGATCTATCGAAAGAGCACTGGGCTGAGAAATGTAGGTGTAATACTCTGGAATCTTCTGCCCTAGACAATACTGATAAGTCTTTGATAAGAATGCTAAAAATTTACCTTTACCCAAGGTATCAGCTTCGACTTGAGATATCAACTTTTTTTGACCTAAGTAAGATATGATGAACTGTGGCCTCAGATATGAACATTTGACCCAAGATTTTATTGCTTTTAATGCCTTCTTTCCTGCTTGATTTCTTTATGGCATTTGAACATACATGAATGGGAGGGTGAAAATGTTGCTGTGGTGCTAAGGATTGTCAAACCCAAGCCAAGTGTCCTCTGAGAGCCAACCATTGAAAACCTATTCACTACTACTATTCTTTACTGTCGCTATGTTTACTTTTTGTGTATAATTCCATTCTGTCTCTTCTAGGTTTATGTTAATCGTAATCTTTTTCTTTTATCTGTTTTATGTTAATTCTCTTTCGTTTGTGTATCTCTTTTATAATACAAGCATAATAATCAGATATCACATTTTCCTTTGTTATCATTACCTCTGTACTTGAACCGCCCTTTGTCGAGGTTATCAAGTTTTTTTCTCTTTTGTGTTGGCACTTCCATCTAGAACTGTAGGCTGTCGGGGCTTTACAGGGAGGGGTGCGAATATCCCTTCCATCCGAGTACTTCAAAAAAAATCCAACAAAGTTGGGGTCAAATTGGTAAAAAATAATGACCTTTTCTTTAGTTAAAATCCTCTGGAAAAGTAAGTCATGGGTGAAAGAAACTCCCCCTGGTATGCAATGTGTTTGCAGACTTTCAGGTAAATACTAGAAAATGTTGCCTTACCATCCCCATCCCTTGGGAATATGCACAACAGAAACTTACAACCTTAATCAAAACTGGAATATGTGCACGTTTCTTTAAACTGAATTGTGAGCTAGCAGCAGTTTTTGCTTCAGCAAAATAAGTGGGATTTTATTGTAAGTTTGATGTGCAGGTTCTTCTTGTAAGATGTCATGTATATCAAAAGCAGCGTGGAAAGTAAAGTATGCACTATTGCTGTTCACGACACATCACACATTAATTCTCAATGACAAGCCAGCTCAACTCAAAAGCAATGCTGCCTCTCTGGTCTTACACTTGACAATATTTGATAATCCGCTTTAGTCGTGGACATATTGTTAACTTGTATGAAAGAAGATTGAAAAAGAAACCAAATGGTAAAGAAACTAACTTACAATGAAGTTAAGTTATGTAGAGAGTGACTAGTGTGGAAAGTCTAGTTTATCCTCACTTTCTTAACAATTGTTTATGTATTAATTGAGACTTTTCCTGTGGTCATTGAGCAACCTTCTTTTGTAACCTTACAAAAACATACTGTACCTTTCTTTCATGTCCTCATTGTGTATTTCTTGATATCATCAATTTTTTTTGATTCTTTTCTTAAAATTTCTTTGAAAGTTCTGTAGCTTTTCTTGATCTTTGTTTTCTGTAATTGTTTTAAATTTCTTAATTGTAAGTTACATACTTTCAATGTAACTATCTATTGTTCTTTATTTCTGGTTTCTTTACCAAACCCATAATCACCAGTTCTTAGAAAACGCAAGTGTTATTTTCTAACTTTTCCTGGTCATCAGTTTCAGTGGCCTATGCTGTTTGACTTTGATGAAACGGTCGTTCTCTGACAGTTTTAAACTGTTTTCTGTCTTTTAGCTAAACTTCAGTTCTCTAATTTCAATCTATAGCACTTAGCGAAAAGCATGGTATATTTTCTTTTAGTTAAGCACCACCTCACATAGTGATTCTATTCTCTTCTTTTGCAATCTTTTATCACTTATTCTTGCTTTTGATCTCTTTTATATGTTTAAAATCATAGTTCTCTTCAACTCAAATAGAACTATTTCTATCTTGTCTTACCTTACAGTAATCCCTCAGTTATCCAAACCTGTCAGGACCAGTTTGAATAAGCAAAAAAGTTGAATATTAACAGAATTAAGCAAGCTGCCGTGAAATAATTGATGGGTGGGTAATACCATGAAAAGTGGAGACACTACCCGGGGGAACAGGGGGTCATTCCCCATAGCCCCTAGAAGATCACTTTGCACCTCCAGAAAATTGTGTAGTGACATGTTGTCCGATTTATAGGCTATTGCCCCCCCCCCCCCCCAAAATTCCTGGTGCTGCCATTGACAGTAAAGTACAGATACAAACCCGATCCCCAGTGGGTCTCCATCCAGTACTTCACAGGCTGTAATTGTCTTAGTGTAAATATTCTAGTGAAGTTCTGCAAGACATTTTAAACCTTAGTATACCTAAACTATTTATAAAGAATTTCGTATTTTGTAATCCTTTAGTTTTCAGGGCCTCTTTTAACCCAGGGCTTGATTTAGGCCAGGGTTTCAGTGCCTCATTTAACCCAGGGTTTCAGCCAGCATATGGTTCAGATAATTAAGGTGTTAGGATAAGTGGGGTTAGGATAAGTAGGTGTGGGATAAGTTGGCTTGGGATTAGTAAGGTTGGTATTAGTAAAGTTGGTATTAGTAAAGTTAGGATAAGTATAGAGTAATAAGTGAGGATTACTGTTCCTTCTTTGATTCTTGTGATTCTTCTCTTTTACAAATTCTATTGTATCTCTTTATTTCTTAATTATACTCAGAAAAATCTGACATTGCAAGTTTTTTCAATGATCTGTAAATTCTTTGTATTATTCTTTGATCTTGGTTCTTTTATGACAGAAATCACGGCTATACAAAATGGCTGATGTTGAGCAACAATAACCAATGGGAAAAAAAAAAAACATTTTCTATATTTGCTGTAAATAGCTTTTCTCTTGTCTGTAAATATTTTCACATGGATACTAAATTTGCAGAAAAATCAATGTTTAGAATGAACAGTGTTAGTATAAAAGCTTCTTGTTTTTCAAACTTTTCCTGAGATTATGCAACATATCAGTTCATAATCCTTCATTACATTGAGAACATGCGTAATCTTCTTTACCTTATTTCTCAACATGGGGGGGATATTGTTTCAATCTTTCTTCAAATAAAAGAAATTGAGCTCTCCCTTATCTTTGTAAATATTTATCTTTCTTGATCTGATCTTTATTCATACAATTTCCAACCTCTCTGCTGTTACTTTTAAAGGAGCACCCAGCAGAGAAGCGAGGGCATATTTTTAGGGTCTCTAGAAAAATAGAAAAATTGTTTTTCTCAATAACTCTGCTTTGCTATCAACACAAATTTTGATGTGAAATAAACATCGCTTTTCTTGTTATTAGTAGTTCTGTGTTAAGTACTTTGAGATTCTAATGGTGGTTCAACATGAATGTTAAAAAATTCCAAACAGCCGAGCGAGCGATGAACTCAAGAAATGTTTGAGAAAAATTCCCAGAAATTAATGCTCTCTCTTTGGCCGAGTGCTCCATAAGTCTCGGTCGGATATTGTTCTTATGATTGCGGTGTTTTCTTACAATCTTTCTCTTCTTGTAAATTGCATCTTTAATTGGTAGTGTTATATGCATGACTTTGAATAAACTTTGAAATCTCTTCACCTTTTTCTTCTCTGTCTCGTACTATATCTTCTACTTTCATTTTCTCTAGACTTTGCCCAAACGTGTAAGGAGATCAACAGACTGCCTGTAATAAAACCTTGTGTTACTATTCAAAGATTACTTCTATAGTCGAACATTTCTATCTTGCATGAAAGGACCAACTTGAACTATGAAGAAATTTGTAACAAACTTGCATGAAAGTGACTTGCAACAGCACACATTTTATTAAAAATCAATTAAGAAACAAAATGGTAAAGAAACTACTTCAATATCTTATCCATTAAGGAGATATTCAAGTTTAAAGCTTTGTCTCTTTCATGCAAAAAGGACTGGTAAGTCTACTTACTACGGTCGACACCCCATCTTCACTTTCTTAACAATTGTTAATGCATTTAAAAGAATTTAACTATTTTACTATATGCATTATTTTTGATAAATCTTGGGAGCCGTGATGTCAAAAGTAGTCTTGATTGATTTCAGTCGTTTCAGAGAATCTCCTTAACAGAATAACATTTTTGGATACTTTCTTCACTAATTTGTCTTTATCGAAATTCTCTTTCATATAAAATGGAACTAATCCATTAAATCTTCTCCTGACATCCGTTGTTTCAGTCACAATTTTGTGGAAAAAGATTTCAACAAAGCAATACTTTTGCTACTAGTCTGATTTCAGTCATTTGTGTATAAATCTGATAATAGAATATTTCCTTCATGGAGTTGAGATTTCTAAACATTTTCTTCACCATTGTGTTGCTTTTGTCATGTCCTCTTTTAGACAATGTGAACTTGACCACTAAACTAATTAAAGGATTCAGTGGTCAAGCATGTTTATCTTATATGAAAGAAGACTTCATTAGAAACAAAATGGTGAAGAATGCATTCAAAAATCTTACTCCGTTAAGGAGATCTTAAGTTTAAAGTTTGGTAACATTTGTGTAGAAACGACTGAAATCAGACTAGTTGTGATGTCATAGCCTCAGATTCCTCAGTCTTTATGTATTCTATCAGATTTTGTCCTGCGATTTCGTAGCTCCAAAAAGGAGTAAAACTGAATCTAGGAAGGGTATTTATAATATACCACCTGAAGGAAGTTTTAGGAAAATAATTTAAAGAATTCAATATACTACTTTAAAATACATCAATCACAAGTTTAAGGATGTATGGACAGGTAGGGACAAATTGAGCTTAATTGGAAGAACATATGATATATACCATAAATTGCAAGTATATTTTGTTAGGTTAACCTATTGTGTTTTATTTCTTCACCATTTGGCAGTTGAATATGACCAAGAGATTTTGAATTTCCTTAATTTTCCTCATTCAATCCAATAAAATGTGAATTTCTCCTTAACCCTTTCTGTACCACGCCGCCGCGATATTATTGCCGTTTTAAGTTCCCCATCGTTGACTCCGCCTCCCGAGTGCATTTTCAAAAAAGTGCTGGTAGAGTAAGACTTAATAAATTCGCGACAAATGTGTCAATTCAAAAATATATGCAGCACGATTCCGATGGGCGGGTCACTGAAGCGGAGCGAGCTCGACTCTGCTGCTTGGAAAGATGAGGACCCTTCAATAATCAGCCCTTGATTAACCCTTACTCTTATCATGCAGCGATTTTATTGCCGTTTTGGGTTCCCTATCTTTGACTCCAAAAAAGTGCTGGTAGAGTAAGGGTTAATGAACCCGCGACAAGTGTGCCAACTCGAAAATATATGCAGCACGAGCCCGGTGGCTGAAGCGGAACGAGCTCGACTGCTGCTTGGAAGATGAGGACACTTCAATAATCAGCCCTTGATTAACCCTTTCCCGCGCCGTTTTGGGTTCCCCATCTTTGACTGCCTCCAGAGTGCATTTTCAAAAAAAGTGCTGGTAGAGCAAAGGTTAATGAACCCGCGACAAGTGTGCCATTTTGAAAATATATGCAGCATGATCCCAGTGGACGGCCCACTGAAGCGGAACGAGCTCGACTCGGCTCCCTAGCGCATTTTCAAAAAAGTGCTGGTAGAGTAAGGATTATTGAACCCGCGACGTGTGCCAACTCGAAATTATATGCAGTGTGATCCCGGTGGGCGGCCCAGCGGGTCACTGAAGCTTAACGAGCTCAACTCTGCTGCTTGGAAGACATGAGGACCCTTCAATAATCAGCCCTTGATTAACCCTTACTCTACCACATGGTGATATTATCGCCGTTTTGGGTTTCCCCATCTTTTGACTCCGCCTCCCGGGCGCATTTTCAAAAAAGTGTCGGTAGAGTAAGGGTTAATGAACCTGCGACAAGTAACATAACAGTTTGCATCATGCTCCAAACATCGACAATTATTGCCCAGGGGGTGGTGGTGGCTGGGGCACTTCCATTCTAAAGTGGAAGGTATGTGCTGCACAAATTGGACTGCAGTATGAGAATTTTTTTGGTTGACTGCAGTATGACAGTTTATGATTTTGAACCTGTGATTTTTGATACCTGCAGTACGAAACTGATTTTTGAGACCAGCAGTATGAAATTATGCAATGTTTTTGAGACCAGCAGTATGAGATATTGGATTTTTGATACCTCCACTTATGCAAAAAGGTAAACTGCTCAAGCGGCACATGTATATATACCTCACGTATGGAACATTCCCCTGAAGCAATTTTGATGAGAAGTTTTGCCCTTTTTATATTGCATCTGCACGTCCTTCAAACTTTAAAGGTATTTCCAACATGACCTATCACTTAACAGCAGATTTGTAATGAATTATGCAACTTTTTCAACTATTAACTTTGCATCCAGTTTATAGAGGATCACAGTCAAGTTCATGTCCGTGCCGTGAGCTATCTGTGTACCACATATCCAGTTTACTGTTCTTGAGATATCGCGTTTACGAGCTGGCCGTCACACACACATATACACTGCAATAGGTTCCTAACCAAAAACACGATGAACGTTCTTTTTATTTCACTATTTTCATATATATAAAAAAGATTTAAACGATAAGTTAGTTAATATGTTGTCTCCACAGTAGGTGCCAGCTTCCACCCTAGCTTCCCCAGTAGGTCTCCAACCAGTGCTCAACAACTGGTTGATAAAACGGCCACTGGCTTCTTGTAGCAACTACTTCAATGGAGGTGTGTTTGGACGTTATAAACCACAAATAATGAGTTGGACAAACTTACCATTGCAATAACACTGTAATACAAAGGAAATGTTCAAGCTAACAGTTTCAAAAAATGGTTCCCATCATTCTGAATCTGAATCGGTTAGGTCGGCAAAAATCCTTTAAGAGGACATGAACGCCAACCGAGCGTAAAAAGTATGAGTAAAAAATGATATAAAAAACAACAACTAGTTAGCAATACAGGTGTCAGTAAGTTTAGCTTTGAAACAGTTGAGACTTAGTGCATGAACAATGTCTGACGGTAAAGCATTCCAATCCTTTAGTGTATGAGGGAAGAAAGAGTGTTTATATACATTCTTATTAGCATAGGATACCTGGAAATTAAGGTCATGGTTATTTCTTGTATTAGTTCTGACGGTGGGGATAAGTTCATCTTTATTGATGGCGACAAGATTGTTATTGATTTTATATAGCATATGTAGCCGGGTGTTGTATCTTCTTGTTTCAAGCAGGGGCCAATCTAATTTATAAAGCATGTTTTTTACACTAGATTTATCAGAGTAGTCTGCCATACAGAACCTTGCTGCTCTCCTTTGAATATATTCAAGTTTATCCACATCGCACTGGTGATGGGGGTCCCAGACTGCAGATGCGTACTCAAGTACTGGCCTGACTAGAGCTTTATAAGCAGTGGATTTAACGTCGGGAGCGCTACGGACACTTTGCTTCGACATGCAAGCATCGCACTTCTTGCCTGAGATGTGCAGGGCATCACCAGTTGAGAGAATGCACTCAACCCCGCGAGCAACCCAAATGTGCCAACTGCAGCAGAAGTCACATAGCTAGTTACAAGGGTTGTAGCCGTTACATCCGAGCCACTGAAGAGATCAAAGTCAAAATCATGAAAAACCAAAACAGGAAACCCGCATACTACAACACCACCACACTCCAAGATGTTAAGATTACCCAAGTCAACCAAGTAGCAAAGATTTCAAGATCCATCGTTGAAACTAACAAGGCTATGGAAGATCTAGAGAACAGACATGCAAAAGAAATCGCTGAACTAAATGAACGCCACAAACAAACAATCAAAGACATCAATGAAAGAAACGCACAACTATTTCACCAATTCAGAGGATACAATCCGCAGCCTCACTGATTATAAGGGAAGATAGTACACTTTATCACAGATGTCATCATACAGATCACCTCCACCAGATCTATGAGTGACACTAAAAAGCCGATATCATAAACAACAAAGCCAGAGAAATATTGGGCATCAACATTGAACCAAAACATGTAACAGCAGAACTAAAGAAAAAATCTCCGACACGCGCCACAACTAAACCAAAAAGCTAATCAACCATCATTATATATAAACCGCATCCAACAATCTTTCAATGTACGATTTTAAGATTCTACATCTCAACGCCAACTCCATCTTCAATAAGCAGCTGGAGATAATGGACTACTTATTTACCCAAGACATCGACATAGCATGCTTCAATGAAACAAGACACACCAACGCACGACAACCACCTTACTTCCAGGGTTACACAGTCATCTCATCCCACCTAAATAACACAAGAGAACGAGGAGTAGCCATAGCTATCAAGTCAAACATCTCATTCCAACAACTCCGACTTCAGCCACCAACAGGTGAGGCCATCGGCATCACAGTAACTCTTGACACAGGAAGAAAAGTAGCAATCATCAGCACCTACCAAAGACCTACAACAGATACAAGTTTCCCAACAACATGGTTCCGGAACATAATAAAGAAACACAAACACATTATCATCCTCGGCGATCTAAATGCAAAACACATAGATCTGGGCAACAACACCACAAACTATCACGGCACACAACTTGTTGACATCCTCAACAACACCCAGTTAATTTGCCTGAACAACGGTCAAGCTACCAGGATGCCCACTAATACTATTCACGAACCAAGCCAACTAGACTACTGTTTAGTCTCTCAAAGCATCAATCAAATCATCCACAACTTTTCATCGGCGATGATCTCAGTTCTGACCACCTACCACTTGTACTTCATATTTCTAACAAACCGCAGTCCAAAGAACCGAATCTGAAACCAGATTACAAGAAGGCAGATTGGCCAAAATACAGAGAGGAAATCACCAAAAACATAACCAACATCAAAAACATTTGCAGTTTCCAAGACATTGAACAAGCGGCACAGGACATCACTAACCTTATCGTCGCAGCAAGTGATTTATCAATACCCAAAATCAAACAACAAAAACCACAAGGCATCCCAATTCACATAAGGAACCTAATAAAACAGAGGAGGAGACTACGCAGATCTTTCTTTCAAACTAAAGATATCTCTATCAAAACCAATATCAACCAAATCACGAAAAGAATACAAGATGCCATTAAACAACAGCGAATCTCCCAGCATGACAACTTATGCAAACAAGTATCAAATGAAAAAGACCCGGCTAAATTTTGGAAACTCATCAAAAAAACCATCAATATTAAACGAATTAAAACATCCAGCCCACCCATCAAGTACAACGGAACAACTGCTCACAATGATAAAGACAATGTGGAATTATTCCGAAGCTTCTTCTCCACAGTTCATCAAATTACGGATGAACCCTTTCACAACGAGAAGATCTCAAAACTGGCTAACTTTATTCAACGTGGGTATCCTCAGTCCTACCACCCAACAAACAACATCAACCAAGACTTACATGATAGTACGCAGATAACACCGCTCAACATAAAAGAAGCAATAAGGAAAGCAAAGAATACCTCACCAGGAAGAGATGGAATTCAATATATTCACATCAAGAAAGCACCAGCATGCCTTCTACACAGCCTCATTCCAACACGGATTCTTTCCGGTCATCTGGAAAACTTCAAACACAATCCTCATACCAAAACCAAACAAAGATACAAGTCAACCACAAAACTATCGGCCCATCAGCCTACTCCCAATCCTGGGAAAGTGTCTAGAGAAGGTCATTTCAAGTCATCTCTCTAACTATCTCGAAGACAACAACATACTCCCCGACAGCCAGGCAGGCTTCAGGAGGAAAAAGTGCACATCCGATCAACTCTTCCGTTTATTACAAGACACTATCACAGCTAAAAATCAAAGACGTCAAACAATAGCAGCTTTCTTTGACGCCGAAAAGGCGTTCGACAAATTGTGGCACAACGGCCTTCTCCTAAAGATGCGCAAATTCAACATCCCAGAACACCTTACACGATGGATCGCTAGCTATCTAAGGAGCAGAACCACTACATACACAATAAAAGACAGCTATTCTCAGCCTTTGACCATTTCAACAGGTACACCTCAAGGTAGCACTATCAGTCCAATTTTATTCATCATGTTTACAGCCGATATACCACAACCGCCGACAAAGAATATTCAACTATCGCAATTTGCAGATGATATAGCCATCTGGTCCACATACCTACACTACGACAAAGCAGTAAACAACCTACAAAATTATATTCACACCATAGAAAAATGGAGTAATGACTGGAAAATTCGACTTAACCCAGCCAAGTCACAGATCCTCCACATCGCAAAGAGACGGAAATTCGACGATAACACAATCCTCACATACCAAGGAACACCAATACCAAAAGTCACGCATGTCAAATACCTTGGAGTCATCATCGATCAAAACCTCACATTTCAAAAAACAACACAACGCAACTATTTCAAAGATGAAACAGCGAGTCAATCTTTTACACAGACTAGCAGGCACTCAAGAAAATCCTAAAGCTACGCCGGAAACTTCAATGAAAGTATATAAAATGCTAATACGACCCATCATAGAGTATGCAGCACCAGCTCTTTGCAACCTTTCTGATCATCAACTTGAAGTACGAAGCGACCCAACGAAGGGCTTGCAGAATTGCTCACCATCTACACAATGAAACTTCTGTAACTACCACCAACGCTATAGCCAACATCCCGACAGTCAAAGACCGCCTCATCAAGCTTCAAAGCAACTTTCTCACCAAATGCAAACAACAAGATCATTACCTTCACGACTTCATCATCAAACACATTAACGCCAGCCATTTTGCCAAGAACAATACACCACTAGAACAAATCACCATTGCAGATTTCACGTAATTTCAAGTTTACATCACGACTACAGCCTGCGAGCAGTCTCACCAGGAAGACGGCCACCAGCAAGCCTCATAGCACAGTGAAACAGTTGTAATTTTTCTATTTTAACCCCATTGTAAAGTCCTTTTACGAGGCAAGCCCTTTTTCTTTTCTCTTCCCTTCTCTTTTAGAAATACCAAGTTGTATACCGGTAAAAAGCCTGTTTACTGGCTTCCGGTTATACAACTTCCTTCACAGTTCCATGACCTTTTTCAACATAATGACGTACAATACTCCGGTAAAAAGCCTGTTTACTGGCTTCCGGCAGTATAGCTCAAGACCATAGCTCAAGTCCATTACGCCAACGCCATGCCTTTCACCTTGTCCATCTCCTTTTTCCAGTCCTGCGTTCCTTTGTCGCGTCCGATGTTTTGGGGTCTGGTTTTGTGTGTGACACGGCTAAAACAAGTTCTGTTCTTCCGACTCATCTAGGCCCATGGCCTAACTGTGGTACCGCTTGCGGTAGATCTTTTATTCGAGTCTTCGTCGTCGTCGTCGGTGGGACAGTTTGAGAGGTTACGTTTTAATAGGCCAAGTATAGAGTTAGCTTTCTTGGTTATGTTATGTATATGTTTATCCCATCTAAGTTTATTATCAATTTCAACACCTAGGTATGGGTGGGAGTTGACATGTTTTAGTGGCTGGTTGCATAAGGTATACACAGGTGATTTAAAGCATTTCTTAGAGGAAATTGACAAGATGTAGCATTTAGCGGGGTTGAAATTCATTTGCCATTTGTTTTGCCATTCTTCAAGTTTGTTAAGATCATCTTGGAGGATTTGTTGGTCAGAGGGGTTATCAATTGTTCTGTACACAAGGCAGCAAACAGTCTGACTGTGCTGTTTATATTATCAGGGATGTCATTTACATATAAGAGGAAAAGTAATGGACCCAAGAAATGTACTTGTGGTACACCGGATAAAACCTGTTTAGAATCAGAGATTTCACCATCGCAAACAACACGCTGGATGCGGTTGTTGAGGAATGATGCAAACCAGGCCAGAAGATTTCCATCAATGCCATAGGCGGAAAGTTTGGATAACAGGCACTGGTGGGGGACTTTATCAAAGGCTTTTGAGAAGTCAAGAATAGCCATAGAGACGTTACTGTTTTGGTCAATTTGTTTAGAGATATCATTTATTGTTAAGAGGAGTTGTGTTTCAGTCGATCTTTTTGCACGGAAGCCATGTTGTAAATCATTTAAGATATTACGCTCATCAAGGAATTTCATCACATGTGAGTGGATTATATGCTCAAGGATTTTACTACAAATGCAGGTGAGGGAAATAGGTCTATAATTAGCTGGGTTTTGTTTATCACCTTTTTTAAAAACGCTACATATGTTTGCTTCTTTCCGCTTGTTAGGGATAGTACCATTATCGACAGAGGTTTGAAAGAGGTCATCAGCGTGTGCTTTTAGAAACCATGGTGGTATTTGGTCAGGACCTGAGGCTTTGTTGGGGTCTAGGTTATGCAGTTGCTTTTTGACACCTTCTGGGGTAATTATAAGTTGGTTTATTTTGCTGTTGGTAAGTGGTTTAGTTACAGGAATTTGGGAGGTGTTTTCTTCTGTGAAAACACTGAAAAACTGGCCATTTAGAATGTTAGCTTTAGTTTTACTGTCACTGCAGAGTTTACCGTTATTTAGTAGATCAGACACACCTACAGAGTTACTTCTTAATCTTTTGATATAGGACCAGAATGCCTTTGGGTTTTCGTTAAGTGAGTTTTTAAGTTTATCACAGATGAAGGTGTTTCTAGCTTCTTTGAGGTTTTTATGGACAGCCTTTCTAAAGCTTTTACAGGTAGTCCAGTCATTGGCTTGTTGATTAGTCTTAGCTATTTCAAACAGGATTCACATTTTGATCCTGTTGAGGAAACTCGTCCCAAGAAAATATACTTGACAAAGATCACCAGCTGAGCACTTCTACTAACAGAGGTAGGTGTGTGCTTCCCAGCAAACGAAAAACATTTGAATCTGAACCTGAATCTGAAATCCTTCAAGAGGACATGAACACCAACCGAGCGTAAAAAGTATGAGTAAAAAACTAGTTAGCAATACAAGTGTTAGTAAGTTTAGCTTTGAAACAGTTGAGACTTGGTGCATATACAATGTCTGACGGTAAAGCGTTCCAATCCTTTAGTGTGTGAGGAAGAACGAGTGTTTATATACATTCTTTTTAGCATAGGGAACCTGAAAATTGTCATGATTATTTCTCGTATTAGCTCTGACGGTGGGAATAAGTTCATCTTTATTGATGGCGACAAGATTGTTATTGATTTTATATAGCATATGTAGCCGGGTGTTGTATCTTCTTGGTTTTTATGTAAAGCATTGACAGATTTGTTGGCAACTGCAGTGCGGTATGAAATTATACAATTTTGATACCCGCAGTATGAAAGAACAAAATTAAAACAGTAAAATCTTATTTTGGGGACCTGCACTACGAAAATGATAAAGGAAAAAATAACTACTAAAAAAATTGTAGAAAACACGGTGTGCAACGAGAGCGACGTAACATCTGATTATTTTTTCTCATACTATTTCGCTCCGTTTTCACTTCACTTTGCACCAATTTTTGTTTTATATCTTCATTTTTCTGTGGATGGGCTTCTGTTCTCGGTGAGATCGTTTCTTTTATATTTTCCCTTTCGTTCTGACCAGACTTTCGCGCCTTTCGTTACTAGTACAGCAATTTGTATATAGTAGTTCCGCGACTTTTTTTCTAGCTCTCTTCGGTCTCTCGGCCCTTGGTTTTTTTCTTTCTTGTATTATGCCGAAGCGCTTGTACATTGACCATGACCCTCCCTCCCCTCCCCGTGACCCACCTGCTACCTCCATTGACCATTCTTCAACCCCAATCCCCAAAATCTTAATTATACATGCCACCGACAAGCAAAAAAGCTTTAAAAACGTTTCTCCCTTCCTCATACATAAAGCGCTCTACGGCCTTATCGGTACCCTCCCCAAGGTCTCTACCCTCAGATCCGGCGATCTCCTGGTGCACTGCACCAGGGGCACTTAAGCCACCACCCTCCTCTCCACCCAAATCCTAGCCAACACTGGTATTGACATCAGTCACCCCCAACTGTTCCCTGAACTCCAGCAAAGGCCTCATTCGCACCAGAGATCTTGCTTACTTAATCGATGATGACCTCGTAGAGGAACTGGCAAGCCAACACGTTATTGAAGCCCGTCGTCTCGTTCTCAAGAGAGACGGAGCCGAAACACCCACCAATACAATACCATCTTCCTTACTTTCGCCACACCAGCTCTCCCTCCCACATCATTGCCAGCTACTTAAGAATCCCAGTCGCCCCTTACATTCTCAACCCTCTACGTTGTTATAATTGCCAGAGGTATGGCCATGGGAAAAACTCCTGCCGCAGCCAAGACAACACCTCCTGCACAAATTGTGACGGTATAATCACCCAGCCAACCACCCCTCCTCGAAAGACTGCCCCACCTGGCTTCAGAAAAAAACAAATATAACTAAACTTAAAACCCTTAATCCCAACATAACTAGGCCAGGAAGCAATTCCTCGCTTCCCTCCACACCAAGCCTTCCTACTCGAACGTAGTCTCCTCTAACACCAATACCGCCCCACCCCCTCCCCCCAACACAATTAAAACTGACTCACATGCCCAAACCGACCTCACCTGGCTCTTCTTACCTAGTCCTAAGCCCATCACCATTGCCAACAACCTAACCTAACCACACCCAATACCCACACCACTTCTCTCCTCAACCTCCCTTCCTACTCTAAAGCCCCCACCTCCCCCTACACCAACATCACTAATACCATCATACATCAAACTAAAACCAGCCAGGCTAACAATCAACAAACCAACCAACAAACAACCAACCAAAGAACAACCATTTAACAAACAGCCCGCCACCCAAACCCACATGCATGACACTGAAGAGAATATGGATTGTTCGATTACCGAACACACCGATTATACTTCTCGTCCAATTTTCAAAAAGAATCGCTTCCAAAGAAACAGATCCAAAAAAAAACAAGCAAACTCCGACCCAACAGATCTTCCTGCAGATAACCCCCTGCCTCCTTATGGCGTGCACCACAAACAATTACAATAACACCCACAACATTATACAATGGAACATAAGGAGCCTTACGGCCAATTCTGAAGAAATTGACCTTCTGGCCACCTCCTTCAACCCAGTCGTTTTCTGCCTACATGAAACATTCTTGAAAACCACCGACCATTACACCCTCAACAATTTCGCTTGCTATCACAAACATCAAGTGGACGCCGACAGAGCCTGTGGGGGTGTCTCCATTCTTGTTAGACACGATATCCCACACAGCCTTGTTCATGTGCACACCGACCTTCAGGACATCTGTATATCTATCTCCCTCCACAAAACTTTCACTCTTTGCAATATCTACCCCCCTCCCCCCCCCCCCCCCTTCCAACACCAACATTCAACCAACCAGCCTTAACAACCTCATCCCTCAGCTTCCCACCCCTTCATCCTTTTTGGTGACTTCAACGCTCACTACCCTCTGTGGGGCTCTAATACCACCACCCCCAGAGGCAAGTTAATCGAAAACGCTCTTCGTCAGCACAGCCTGTCCTTGCTCAACACTAACTCCCCGACCTACCTTCATCCTGCCTAAGGCTTTCTCACTTGTATTGACCTGTTTATCTGTTCCCCTAACCTCCTCCCTGATTTTATCTGGAGAGTCACTGCTGACCTCCGTGGTAGTGATCATTACCCTCTTCTTATACACTCCAACCTTCAACCCACCCCCACTGACCACACCCCCAATTGGAACTTCGAGAAGGCTGACTGGCCCCTTTTTGAAACCCTCTGTGACTCACACCTCTCCCCCCATCTCCTCGAGGATGATTGATCTCATGTCGACTTCAGTAATATCCTTATCAAGATCGCCACCTGCTGAATTCCCCAAAACCCCCAAATCATCTCCCCAACCCCTGGTTCTCTGATGACTGCAAAACCGACATCAAGCAACAGGAAAAGAGCCCTCAGGAACTTTAAAACTAACCCGACCACCCCATAACCCCAACCTTTTTCGCATCAGCCGTGCCAAGGCCAGACGCACTATCAAGTACAGTAAAACCAACACTTGGAACAACTGCATCTCTTCTCTCACCACCAACACCCCCACTAAGAAGATTTGGAGAATGGTTAATAGCTTCCACGGCAGAGTAGGCAAATCTCCCATCTATTTCTCTTGGAATGGTGACCTTCTCACCGCGAAAAAGGACATCGTTAACCACCTCGCCGCCTCTTTCAGCAACATCTCTCGTCCTCGACCAACTACTCCAATGCTTTCAAAACCAAAAAAAGTTTGCGATGAAGCCCGGAGAATCACTTTTCCCTCTGACAACTCCGACAGCTACAACACCCCTCTCACCCTTTCTAAATTAAACCAAGCCATCCACGACGCTGGCTGCACCTCCAAGGGCCCAGATAACATCCCCTACCAATTCCTGAAACACCTCTCCATCAAAGCCACGCCACCACTACCCTACTCACCATCTTCAACCACATTTGGTCCTCACATTCTTTTTCCCCCATCTGGAGGACAGCTATTGTCATCCCCGTCCTTAAACCGGGAAAGGACGTTACCGACCCCTCCAGCTACCGCCCCATCACCCTCACCTGCCGTCTCTGTAAAATTATGGAAAGATCATTAATCAGAGACTAAACTGGTTCCTTGAGACCAACAGAATCCTCTCCCCTCACCAAAGCGGCTTCCGAAAACGTCGCAATACTCTAGACCAATTAATTACGCTCGACATCGCTATCCGGGAATCCTTTGCAAAAAAGAAACACCTCATTGCCATATTTTTTGACCTCGAGAAAGCTTTCGACACTACTTTGAAATACGGCATTACCCGCAAACTTCACACCATCGGCCTCAGGAGCTATCGGCCTCAGAGGCCATCTCCCCATCTTTATTCAAAACTTCCTCTCACCCAGGCAGTTCCAACTTTGTATTGGCCACACCCTCTCCAACCCGTACCCCCAAGAAGAGGGTGTCCCCCAAGGCAGCATCCTTTCTCTCACTCTCTTCAACCTAAGCATTAATGACATCGCGGATAACATTGGCCCCAACATCAAACGTACTTTCTACGTGGATGACTTTACCATCTTCTACTCCTTCCCTAGATTTCCTATTGTTGAAAATAGGCTCCGAATCAGCCTCAACCAGCTGCAAGTCTGGAGCAACAACAACGGTTTTAAATTCTCTAAAGACAAGACAGTCTGTCTGCATGCACTTTTGTCATTTCAACAACCTCCACCCCAACCCAAACTTTGTGCTCAATGGTAATCGCATCCCTAAAAATGAACACACAAAGTTCCTGGGTCTAACTCTAAACCCCAAGCTCACCTACAAGCAACACATCACCAACCTGATACTAAAAGGCAACAGCTCCCTCAACATTCTCCGACTTCTCTCCAACACCACTTTGGGAGCGAACCGCTATGCTCTCCTCAAAATTTTCAGGCTCACCATTCGTGCCAAGCTTGACTATGGCAATATTGTCCACTGTATCGCTCACAACTCATACCTCATCCACACCTTCCAAAATGAAGCCCTCAGGCTTTGTTTAGGTACCTAAAGGACCTCCCCAATCACCAGCCTTCATGTTAAACCCAACGAACCCCCTTTCTACTTAGATGTAAAAAGCTAAGCCTCTCTTATGCTTTTAGAGTCCTCACCAACACCCAGAACCCTATTTACAACCTCATTAGGTACCCCAATTTCTTCACCCTCTTTGATAGGACTAAAACCCTATTCCCTCCCTTCAGCTTACACATTAAATCAGACCTCTTCCATCTCGGCATCAACCCCGCCACTTTCGGCACCTACTCCTGGCCCACTTTTCCTCCTTGGGCTACCCCCTCCCTTCTGTCCACCTAGGCCTCTCCACTCATCACAAAACTCAAACCCACCCTAACCTCTTCATCAATCTCCACAACCAAATCAAAGACCAACTCTCAAATTACACCTCCATCTATACTGATGGCCCCAAGGAAGGCAACAAGACAACTGCTGCTGCCGTCATCCAAGACATCACCCTCAGTAGCAAACTTCCCGACTACTCATCCATCTTTTCAGCCAAGGCTAAGGCCATTGTCCTCGCCCTTAATCTTACTGAGCACTTTTCGTTCAGCCACTTTGCCATTTTCTCTGACTCAAAGGCTGTTCTTACTTCTTTACTTAATCTTAAATGGGATAACCTCACATGCCACCTCCTCCTCCGGAAACTCCTTTCTCCCACCCTCTGCAGGAAAAGTGTTCTTTTCTTCTGGATACCCAGCCATGTTGGCGTCCCTGGCAATGACAGGGCTAATGCAGCCGCTAAGCTTGCCCTCAACCTCCTCCCTACCCCTTTCCCAAAACCCTCTCTGACATCAAACCGCTTATCGCTTCCCTTGTTTGTGACCGTTGGCAAACCTCATGGAACTCCCAAATTGATAACAAACTCCATGTCATCCAGCGCACAATTCCGATCAAATCCAACATCAACAACCAACCTCTCTCGTATCGACAAAGCTCATAGAATTGGTCACACCCACCTCACTCACTCCCACCTCCTTATTGGCTCTCCCAACCCCTCTGCAACAATTGCCACTGCACCCTCACAGTACATCACGTTCTCCTTGCTTGCCCCTGTACAACCTTCCCAGAGCTTCCCTCGCTCCCCACAACTCAATTGCGGAGTTCTTCCAGAAAAATCCTCCGGATAAAATTATCTCCTTCCTTCATCATACTTCCCTCTACAACCATATTTAATTCTCCTCTTCCACCCCCTCTGTACTTTGTTTTTGTTTCAACCATGCACCTCCCCTCTCGAACACAGCTTTCTGACCTTTTGTTCTTGAATTTCTCTCATTCTCCCCCTGTTTCCTTTCCTTCCTACCTCTAGAATGATCTAACCTCTCAGGCACAATTTGACCCTCGTTGTCGTGGTGCCGTTAAGCCCCCATCAAACAAATTAAAAAAACAAAAACATTTTAATACAGTTAAAAAAAAACAAAACAAAAGACACCTGCAAAAAATGGTGCAAATAGCACCTGCTTAAACATATACATACAACTAACAAATGAAAATGTATCCCCCCTCCCCTCTCTTCCCTTCCGGGTCTGATCAGTTGTAGACAACAACAATGGTGGAAATGGTGTATACGTTAAATAAAATGAGATGCGTTTGATGCAACCTCCGATAAGCTGATAAATGCGTTTGCTTTGTGTAAGTTACTCGCCAGTACAAAAAACTGTTTTAAATGATTATTTTGAATGAGAAAACCCTTTTTCCTCCAACGGTTTTCCTGCATGAATAATCTAACTCCATACTTTAATGACAACTCTTTTTAATTTAAAAAAACGCACGAAACAATTATCGAAAGTAAAAACTGATCACAAAAGCAAATAATGTGATCATTTCCCATCAGGAAAATGATAATAACTTTATTTCAGGCCCCTCTCTGCATGTATTATACAGTTATATGCGCTAACCGGACTACGTACCTGACTACGTCCGTATATATGTATATGCCTCTCAGACCGGCATAAAATCATCAAATTCCGATCAAAATTGACAAAGAGCATAAAATAGCATTAAAAAAAAAATCATAACATTTTGTAGAAAAATTGACATCATGGATGCAGCAGAGTAGCCAAATCCCTGTCAAAAATGGTGAATCTTAATGTTGCACTCTATATGGTTCTTGTTTGGACTTGGTTACCATTGACACTTGCTTTGCATATTCTTGATATTGTAAAGAACTGTGTTACTAACATATTTTCTTATATGCATGCAGTGAAAATTATGATATTGTGGACCAAAAACTAATCAAATTCCCTGTCCAGAACTGTCATATTGTCACTAGGGCATGCCCTGAAATGATATATTAGTTGTACTTTTAATAGTTCATATGTGGGCTACAGGAGCATTTTATACATGTAAGATTAGTGCCCATACATCAGCGATGTTCGGATTTTCCACATGTTAGAAAATCGAACATCTCAAGGCCACCGAAAATGTACGCATTACTGACTGCTCTCACGCTCCATACATAAAGTGTACGATTAAACATATACTGTATACGTACGGAGTTTATTTCGGGAATGGCTTAAACGAATACAGCGTGTACATTATTTAAGAAATATTGAGTGAGGGCACTGCGAGTAGCAATGTCGGGCACAAAGTTGGCATGTTTACCTTAATGTTGCATGTTCAATGAACATTGTGGCACAAGACTTTTGAAGTTATTTTCTGCATAATACCAAAGAGCTTCTAGAAGAGCTTGTAGAAGCTCTTTGATAATACATTTAGAGATAGCATTTAGTTATAACTATCATACATTCATTGTTTAATGTATAATATTTCAGAGACCCATTTTCTGTATTGAAACTAAGGCCGTCCTTGCTACTGTTCTTTCTAAAAGTACGTTGCCATTTTCTCTGATTTTATATCTGTCCTCGCGGCCAGTCCAGGCCAAAATGTGGGACAACCCAATAATCTTAAGTACAGAATAAAATAAAACTTGTAAGTAAGGAGAAATATCCTGCTGGATGCTATAGGTATCCTTGGAAACGTTTGAGCACACAAGGCTGTTAAAGATGCATTTGACCTCAACCCTTCCCATTTTTCCTTATTTTTTGACTTTACCTTCTTTTGGCACACATGACCATTTTGTCCAATTTTTGTGATGTGGAAGTCTGATTAAATTACCAACCAACAAAAGTTTTGAAGTGTACTCCTTTACAAGAACATCCTTTAAAAAAGGGCTGTCGTGGCGTTTTATTTTTGTATGGATAGTAATAAAGAAAGCAGTGGCATGTTTTAAGGGGTGGGGCTTCGTCCATAAGAATCATAGCCTCCCTCCCTGAAAAAAAAAAAAAAAAAAAATTTCTGCGAAAAATTTCATGAATTTTAAGGAATATCTTCGTCAATTTTCGGAAAATCTCCTTCATTGTGGGGAAAATTTCCTTCATTTTCGCGAAATCAAGCTCTTTAGTGAAATCATCTTCAATTTCCGGGAATTTTCTGTCAATTCGAGAAATTCTCAGGAAGTGTTACCAAAAAATCAAACAGGAAATAGAAAAATTTCCGTCCTTTAACAGCATTCAGTGTTTTTTTTTTACGTTTATTTTCGGGGGGCGGGAGTGGGGAGCTTAAGCCCCCTCAAAAACGAAAAGCTAGACACGACCCTTAAAGGCTATGTATCGTGATTCAAATGTGGCGGCGTCATTTTATTTAAAAACGATACTGATTGGACTATTAATGTATACCATTGTGTTTCAACTAATCAAAACACAGGAATTAAATTATATTTACCTCGTACGTTAGAGACGAAAATTAGGCTTTAAAGAACGAGAACAAAGTTATGTAGGTTTTAATTTATTAATTATAAAATAGAATAGATGCAATAAATAAAGACGATGTGCAACTTGTTCTCCTGAAATAAATTCTACCCACGCCGAATTTGACAGGTTGCAAGATTACAGTGCATGTGTACGTGCAGACGTGATGGACACTAAAAATTTCTTAACCATGTTAACATAGCTCTTTTAAGTTTAAGAACCGCGTCCGGTGTAGTCAACATTTTGACCGTATTATACACCTTAGCCACTACATGGCTGTTATACAAGTATTCAGTATTGCCTAGCATGTAAGTGCCTACCGAGTGAGGTGTTTATCTCACTACATCCAGTGAGACTAGCCTCGTTCATTTCAAATTTCAAATAATATCATTTCTCCTTCACTATCTCTTTGTGACTCTTCAAAAAATATTAGTGTAATAAATTTACCCCGCTAAGCGTAGCGGGGATATTTACGAGAGTTATACTTACCTTCCATGCTATAATATGCAATCTGGTCACACGACCTGATTCTAACGCACTTCTAACCGAACCTAAAAAACGCAGTAACCAGCCAAGCCCTGACCTCCATAATACCTCTGTACCACCTCACTCAACATTCCACCGAGGCCTGAACGAGAGAGGGGAGGCGGGCGGGATGCATGGAAGGTAAGTATAACTCTCGTAAATATCCCCGCTACGCTTAGCGGGGTAAATTTACTTCAAGTTATACCTTACCTTCCATGCTATAATATGCAATCAGATTGCAACCGAGGATAGGAAGGAAGGTAGTTCAGATCGCCGCACAATTTTTTTTTTTTTTTTAATGGCTGGTACGAAAACTCACACGAACCGAATCCCGTTCAAAGGACGAAATTCCTTCACCTCGGAAGGATGAAAGACCTCAAGAGTGGGAAGAACTCAAACATAGTAAACCACGGCGAGGTACAGTCAAACCGAACAAGGCACCATTCGTTGACAGTAACGGAGGCAAACCTCGAAAGAACCTGAGCGAAAAGCCCAGAAAAACAAGCCAACCGGAAGAGCGTTTGGACACAATTACAGCAAAGTGTCCACAAAAAACGCCACAAGCCACACCGGATTCGTCCACGAGACGGAACCGGCGAGTAAACCACGATCGGGAACGAAGCGTGTACCAACGAAAACGAATTGAAGAAAACCCGGACAAGGGAAAAATTCGTTAGCGCATAACCGCGTAAGAGCTAAAGTTAGCGGGGGAACACGAACGTCGAAAAGTGAGTCAGACCAAAAACAAGAGAAAAACCGCAAAAAGCGTTTTCTCGAACGGCGGCACGAGAGATCCCGTGAAAAGAGGTTATGCCCCGAACCCGAGTGCATACCGCGGCCGTTCTATGAACAGTTCAGACTACTTTGAAAGAAAGCCACTGGATGATCTATCGGAGGAAAATGTCACATGACACACTACGAAAAGATCTCCCAGAACTTACCAATGGTCGCGAGTCAAAGACCGTAGACCCCACTGGAAAAACCCTGGTGGATAGCTGCAAGTTATCCCAGAGCTCATGACGGAACTAAGCTTGAGAGAGAGCCCACCTCCACAACGGGGAGGGGTGAACAACCCCTCAGAAAAGCCATGCTACGTCGAGGAAAGGCGGGCCGGGGCCACACCATCAAACGAAGCGCTCCGGGACTGAGATGCAGTCCGCCGGAGCCCGGGAAAGAGACAAAAATCGTCCCTGACCCGAGGCTCGTACGTGAAGCCTGCAAGGTCTTGAGCAGCCAAAGTTCGTCCTGCGCCGAGACGAGAGGAACGAATCCAGAACACGTGGAGTCCGTACCTCTCTGTCCGAAAAGGAGACCACAACCGTGGCGCAAAACTGAAAAGCCTCGCTCAGCACTAGCGGTAAAAGGGGAAAAACCCCGGCATTCTGCCTGTCGAAAAAGGTCAAGTACCCGTCCCAGTTTCCGACAGAAGGGGTCACAAGAAAAAGTGCCCCGACCTTGATCAAAGCCCCCGTCGGCACCGACGGTGATATCGGACGGGTGAAAACTTCGTTCCTTACACCAGGTGGAGCACCGCACCACCACCAAAGGGTGTGACCACCGACTGAAAGTGTAAAGCGGAGGGACTGAACGACACCATCCGCAGTCCAGAAAAAACTGCGGCTGAGCAAAGGTTGTTGAAACCGACTGACCAAAAATCAAAGGCTAAGCGAAACAAAAAGGCAGGCGTTAATATAAAACGTATACAAGAAGGGCTGCCAACCGTGTAAGGCTATGTAGCTGTGAGGACGGCATGGGTCGTAAGACCGCGGAGCCCGTACAACATAGTCGACGGCACCAAGCGGGTCCGAAAACTGTAGCAGTTGCGGGACGCGTAGCTCCAGGCCACGCCTATCAACAGCGAAACTTGCCTAAGAAGTTGACTGGAGAAAGTGTTAACGTACTACGTATAGTAACAACCTTGAAAGCGCGGAGCCTACGGCTACGGCGCGGAGAAACGAATACCGTATGTCTGTGCGGGCAGTTAAGTAACAGGCCGTAAAACCGCAAGGAAGCAGCTGTAAGGTGTTAAAGTATGGAATGAACCATACGTGCCGTTGTTGGTAATAGCTACCCCAAACGTAAGGTTGTCTATCAAAAGGCCACCTATGGTCAAGAAAAATATCCTTCATGGAGGTAATATTGACAAGTAGGGGTAACGTACTCGTCAACCGTATGAGTCATAAACCCCAACACTGGGGTAGAAATCACGAAAGAGGTGACGTCCTGTATACTACACGGACCGTTAAACACCCTGCACCACGGAGCTGAAAAGCGCGTGGCTACTGGGGACTTACGCCGTACAAAGTACGCAACCCCGTTAAGTATTATAGATCCGTTATGGGTCTACAAGGCGTCAGCATGACAAGTAAAAACCACGAGTCCTCCGCCAACTATGTCTCTGTGCACCACGGAGCAAAAGCTCGTGGCTACGAGGGGGACAACTGGTACTGGTACGTGTCCCGAACGTAGTAGCTATCAGTACAAAGGACCGTCTAGGTCCACGATAGCGTGAACGTACTACACCTGTAACGCGGAGTCGTTATCTCATTATACCTCTGTTCACCACGGGGCCACCGAGTAAGTGGCTACGCGTAGGGAAGATGCACGCAGTACGCGTTCCCGTTGAGAATAGTTAAAAGATATATATACGGGAGGCCGTAAGGAATACGGAGGAGTTCACGTGCCACGCAAGCTATACGATGTCGTAAACTGAGTTTGTTTCATCACGGAGCTCACGAAACCGGTAGCTGCGTGGGGAAGAGGGGACTACCGTCGTACTCAGCACGTATCCCGGTAAGAGAAACGGCCGCGAACTCAGTAGTTCATGGCTACTGGTCCTCTACCACACAGCGCGCTGCTGGTATAGGCCGTTAACTCCGTTTGTATAAAATCACACGGAGCCGCGAAGCTGGCGGCTCTGGCGTGGGACTGCCGTTGAACGCTAAAAACGTCCCAGCAAGAAAAACGACCGCGGAACACTGCAACACGCCGGCTAACGGTCGCAATATCCCGAAGTTCCGTTACCGGGTTTATCGACGTTACGGAAACCGCGTTAATATCTGTAGAATGCGAGCGAAGGTCTCGTTCGACGCAAGAATCACATTCAGAGTAGTTTGAGCGGTCGCGTGGAACTACGTAACACGGAAGGAATAGCTCGTGATGGTATGCCTCCCGTAAAGAAGGAAATCTTATCACCCGAGCGCTAGGCCTCGAAACCCGAGCAAGCGCTAACACGCGATGCATCCTGGGAGCGTGACGTGCCGACAAGCGGGACTCGTCCCCGTGTCCATGAACTGGTGAAAAACTATGCGGAACCGTGGCGTTCACGCGAAAATCTCACCAAGTCAGCTCACACGGACGGGGATCTCGAAACTAACGGGTGTGACGTCGTTACCTTGCTGTAGAACTAAGCAGCACTACAGACCCAAACGTCATCCCATGCCCCGGACGGAGCCAAGTTGTGTTACGGACCCTTCACGGGCCGTAAAAACAAGCCGGGGGCGTATGGAACCGACATTCGGAGCCGCACGGACCCTAATGGACCCGATGCAAGTAATCCAATGGCTCTACAACTAGCCGTAAAAGGGGACTAACTCACGCAAGACCCGTGGCGTGCCGCCTCTTGTGGGCCTACGGTCCCATCGCGGAACCGAGGACCACAGCGGTGTACACAGTTTGAACATGTCGATAACACCAAAGCGCAACCTAAGAAGCGTTTACATGCGACGATCGCAGGACAGTCAAGGCGCGCCAGAACGCGACCGACACTAGGGACCTGCCCGTCGTGTCGATGATATAGGCGCAAAACATCGCGGAACTGTGGCGTTCAACGTGGAAAATCCTACAGAGGCAGTTCACACGGCCGTGGAACAGCGTAGCCATGACCAAGCAGCTTCCTAGCTAGCGAACTCAACCGGGGTTCATCGACAGTGCACGTTATCCCGTTGCAAAAACTCTGAAGTCGTACAGGCCCGCACGGTCTAGAGAAGCGTTTGCACGCTATGCAAAGCGGGACCTCTGAGGTGCGTAACGTACCGACGCACGGAGGCCTGTCCTCCGTGCCTACGATACTGGTGAAAGTAATTGCGGAAATGTAACGTTCAACGCGGATAATCGTATTAATGGTGTTTACATGATCGTGGAACTGCGTAGCTAATGGCCACGGAACCATTAATAGAATAGCTCTCACGGCGCTATACTACTTGTGAAGATTATCACTTGTCACCTGGCCACATAGCTCGTAGCTAGCGGGTGCATATCCGGGTAAATCGTACGGTGTACGATATCCCGTTACAAAACTACGGAGCCGTACGCATCCGAACACCGGAGCCGCATAATCTGCACGCGTAACGCGTGAGATGGATGTGACCGGAGCGTAAATCAAAGAAGCGTTAGCACGCTACGCCGGGACATCAAGGGTGTGTAGAGCATCGACGCCCGAGGACCTGTCCTCCATGTCCATGATACTGGTGAAAATAATTACGGAACGGTAATGTTCAGCGCAGACAATCTTAATTGCGTTTGCGAAGTCGTGGAACTGCGTAGCTAATGGCTACGGGACCAAGAAGAAAATAGCTGTCGTGATGCTATACTTCTTGTAAAGAAAGTCATCTGTCACCTGACCACGTAGCGTAGTAGCTAGTGGGCGTATAACCGGGTGAACCGTACAGTGTACGTTATCCCATTAAAGATAAGTTCCGCTCACTGGAGCCGTCCAATGGAAGCGAAAGGACCCGTAAACGCGGACCGTGGAATCGTATGGAACCGTACGGACCCGTAAACACGGGCCGCGGAACCGTCCAATGGAACCGTAAAACACGGACCGTGGAACCGTACGGACCCGTAAACATGGGCCGTGGAACCGTATAACTGTCGTAGCCGTTGGGTACGGGACCAAGAAGAAAAATAGCTGAATCAATCCTGAAAATTAAATATTTTATCTCAAATCTGTGTAAGAAAAATAAAAATATTCATATGCCTGTTAACGTGAAAACGAAAATAAGCTCGCTTGTAACAACTGTAGCTCCCTAGAGTTGTTACAGGGCGACCCCACATTTACCCAGCGGTGACTACGACCCAATGCGCATGCGCCAAAATCGAAAAAGGAAATTGGCCTAATGCATACGAGAAGGTGTACTGAAATATCCTAACGTGCTAAACACTATACATAGTATAACGCTAGGGTCACCTCGAGGCGGGTGGGGCTAAGGGAGAAAAAGACTAATTCCCGGGGCGAGAGGTCCCCTAGACAGGCACAACTTGTGCTCTAGGACCTAAAACACCCACCACGAGAGTAGGACGCTCTCGAACTAGCCACTCGCTATGTACGAATGGAGACAAAAACCCGCTATCCTAAGTGTAGGCTACACGGGTAAAGTCGTGTAGGTCGGCCGAAGAAATCTCGGACCCATGGCTACCTCACCCTTCTCTCGGAAGACTTGAAAAGGCGAGCCAGATGAGAACGGGCAGCGTAAAAACCATTCAGGTAGAAGCTGCCTAAGAGAAAAGAGTTAGAAAGGTTAATTAAAAATAAAATAAAAATGACCAGTTTTCAGCGATGTTAGTGACAACAACGCGCTGAAAAAGAGTGAGGTGGTACAGAGGTATTATGGAGGTCAGGGCTTGGCTGGTTACTGCGTTTTTTAGGTTCGGTTAGAAGTGCGTTAGAATCAGGTCGTGTGACCAGATTGCATATTATAGCATGGAAGGTAAGGTATAACTTGAAGTAAATATTGTCTATATTTCTAAAACAGTAAAAATGTCTAAATAATACCAATTTTCTTATCACTTTTTAGACCTGGCTATTAAGATATTGGATTGGCACCGGAAGTTTTCGTCTACATTTCTCAACGTTGCCAACTTACATGACTTTTGCGAATAAAAACAAAGTCATAAATTTATATAATTAGCATTGCTGAAATTGATTGTATCATATTAACCATTAAGATACAACCTTCAATAAATAGCATTAATATGAAATCCATATTCTCTTCATTTAATAAAATCTATAATATAGTTCCTAATTAAAAGATGGCGGGTTTTGAGCACGGAGTTTACAATACTAGTCCTGTTGCGCCTGACATTTCTGAGGGCCACGACAGAAAGAAAAAAATAACATGCAAACAACCAAGGTTATTACAGTCATTGTCATTTGAGGAGATTGGCCACTCTGGCCTCACCATCTTTCTCTAGATGTTAAGCTCATGACAGTTATAAATTACTGGGGTAAATCACTATTGTAAAACATTTTTCCAGAGAATTAAGTTCTCTTTCAATTTTCAATTGGCAATCATAAATGTTACTGTGTATTGTCATGGTACTGATTCTTAAATGAATTTTCCCATATTTGTTTTAATCAAGTTAGAAAATGGTGTAAATTAAAATAAACAACTCAGTGAATAAAGAAGGGTCCGCCTAATGGTCCCTAGTGGGGTCCAGGGGCGAAGTCCCGGGGGGTCCTGGGGGACTCTGCAATTTTAGGTATTTGGAGGGGTAAATTTCAATCAGAATTAGCATAGAATGTTCGTTCTTGAGTTATCTTTGTTGAAAGAGCTACCCATCTTTTATGCAAGGGATCATTCAAGTTCAGCTGCCTATCAGCGGCGTTGGAAATATTTGACGTTGGGGGACTTTATCATTTGTCCTAACAAACCTACCAATATATATATGGTTTGGTTTAGTTTGTTGATGTTTAACGGTACCGCGACAGTCAAGAGTCAAATGTGCCAAGAGGGTGTTAAAAACTAAGGTGCTTGAGTTAGGACAGATAGGATAGGGAGGAGGGATAGATGGAAGGAGGGAGAGAAGGTGAATAAGAAGTTAAGGTAATAAAAAGAGGGTGAGGAAGGTAAGGCAGAGAAGGGAAAGAAAGGGAGGTTTAGATCAGGTGGAATAAATTACTGTTGCGAGAGAAAGGTGACGAGGTTGGAGGTAGGATTGTTCATGATAATATCCGAAATTGAGAGGGAGAGAGGTGTGATCTGGAGTTCAGGTATATGGGACAGGTTAAGAGAATATGCTTGATCAAAAAATCGGCGTTGCATGTAGGGCAGAGAGAAGCATGAGAGCCGGAAAGTAGGTGAGAATGGGTGAGAAAGGAGTGGCCGAGGTGGATGTGGATAACAGCGTCCTCCCTGCGCTTGCGACTGTTGGTCCCGACTTAGGGTTTGATGGTGTAAAGTTTGTTACTGGTCTTGAGATTTCATGAGTCTTGCCAGGTCTTACTGCGGTAGCTGGAAGTGGAAAACGGTTTTTCTAAGGAAGGAAAGAGCGTTAAGTTGATTAAAGATTTGTAGGATGAGTGGATTGGACCAGAGCATGTTGAGGATGCCAGTGAGAACGGATTTAGAGTCAGAGAAGATGACGAAGCGGGGGCAGAAGGAGATTTCAACCTAAATACTACGAGTTTACGATACTCACAATTAAACACGATGATATTCAATTGGAGACATTTCTCACACAGGGTAAAGACTTGGGCGAAGATAGTAAAATAATTTGGAGCTTCACTATAAAGTTAAACACGGTATCCCCAGACGCACACATCATCCTAACACAGGCACACAGCTAAGTAGAAATACAGTTCCACAATCCTGCCTCACCCCTCAAAATCTAGCGTTTATCGCGGCTATCTGATGTGAGTACAATCGTCAAATGCCTAGATTTACAGTCATCCACTATATCTTTTACAAACTTGTACATATCTTAACATTCCCTACATTTTATGCAAATACGATGCACATTCCGACAAAGGGCTGAACCATACAAATACAAGCTGTTCGAGAATATCGCCTCACCACCCAAAGTTTACTCCTACATACGTTAATACACAGCCTAAAATTACCTAGAATTAACGCTACACATTTGACACTGAGAAGGCGAAAGTTGTCCACGTTTGGGGGAAAAGATGTTGGTTTGGAAAATACAGAGGGCTTTGTTTTTGAGTGAGATGGCCTGAAGTTCTGTGGGGTGAAGGTGGGGATAGATAATATAGCAACATCCAGGATCTTGGAGAGAGGAATAGAGACCCCAGTCTGCATGCTGGAATCTCCAGTTTTTAGGAAAATGTGTCGAGGGGGAAAGAGTGGAGATGTGGATGGGAAAATGCGAAGGGTGAATTCTCCAGTCTGAGAAATCGACAAATAAAGAGGGAAGGGTCGCAGACGGAGAGGTTGAGGCTGATAAAAGTGCCAGTATCTGGGTTTAAATAGGTGGAGGAGCCGTCGTTGAGGAGGGAAAGGTTGTGGTAAATCAGGAGGTTTTCCTTTGGTAGTCAAGGAAAGAGGAGCCCCATAGGGGATTTGAGCAATGAAGTTTCCGTTAGGATGAAGGGTTTGAGGAGTTGGCAGATAAAGTCGTCGAGATTAGAAAGGGAGGGTGGGTAAATGGAGTTGGGGGGGGGGGTAAATGGAGTTGAGGGGGTAAATGGAGTTGAGGGGGGTAAATGGAGTTGAGGGGAGTAAATGGAGTTGGGGGTAAATGGAGTTGGGGGTAAATGGGGGGTAAATGGAGTGGGGGGAAAGGTTACAGAAAGGGATGGTTTTGTGTAAGGTCACGGAACGGCATTTGGCTTGGAGGTTGGATTAGAAGGGATGTCATTTTTGACGTAAATGGAAGAGCAGAGGCTCTTCTGGCGTTCTGGGAGATGAAATGGGATCCCGTGTACCCCAGAATGGGGGCGGAGTCGGGAGAGGATAGAAAGGTTTCCTGAAGGCAGATAATGCTAAGGTTGAATGTGGAGATCAGGAGTTCCAAGTTCTTTCAAAGAGAATGGCAGAGAGACCGCGACAATTCCATTGTATGTCTGCCATTTAAAAGTAGTTTGGAAGGAAGAGGCCCCTGAGGGGAGCTCAAGTAAGGGGGAAGGAGGGAGGGGGGGGGTAGCTGTCCGAATTCCATGTCTTGGAAAGGCTTGTGATCTATGAAAGGGAGTGCTATAGAGAAAGAAAATTTGATTGGGGGTCCCCTCGTCATTGTGAGAAGACTTGGGGAGTTGGTGTTGGGTGGATGGTGTACTGAGTTAGGAAGATTTGTTTTTTGTTGGTTGGTAGTTGGGGTTCTGTTAGTGTTTTTTTTTGTGGCCTGAATAGTGATGGGTAGCAGGTAAGATTGATAAAGGTTGAGGCAGTTGATATGGGTCTGTGGGTGTTGCCGTTTGTTGAGTCAGGTGATCTAATAAAAGGGAGGGGGGGGAGGGGGTGAGATCCTTGTTGGTAAAGTGGCTTTCTCCGGGGTGAAGCAAGCATCTTGGTGTGAGGGGCCTGAAATGTTGGTGATAGGGGAGGAAGTGCTAGGGGAGGAAGTGCTAGGGGAGGAAGTGGTAGGGGACAAGGTGGTAGGGGAGGAGTGGTAGGGGAAGTGGTAGGGGGAAGAATGTGGTAGGGATAGTGGTAGGGATAGGAAGTGGTAGGGATAGGAAGTGGTAGGGGGAGGAAGTGGTAGGGGAGGGTGGAGGTAGTGGTAGGGGAGGAAGTGGTAGGGTAGGGGAGAAGTGGTACAAGGAGGAAGTGGTACAGGAGGAAGTGGTACAGGGAGGAAGTGGTAGGGGAGGAAGTGGTGGGGGAGGAAGTGGTGGGGGAGGAAGTGGTAGGGGAGGAAGTGGTGGGGAGGAAGTGGTAGGGGGAAGTGGTGGGGGAGGAAGTGGTAGGGAGGAAGTGGTAGGGGAGGAAGTGGTAGGGGAGGAAGTGGTAGGGGAGGAAGTTGTAGAGGGAGGAAGTGGTAGGGGAGGAAGTGGTAGGGGAGGAAGTGGTAGAGGGAAGAAGTGGTAGGGGAGAAAGTGGTAGGGGAGGAAGGGGTAGGGGAGGAAGTTGTTGGGGAGGAAATGGTAGGGAGGAAATGGCGGATAAGAGTGGCCCCTCCTGGGATGGAAAGCTGATGAATCCAGACTGTCGGTATGGATGTCCCTGGAGATGGTGTGGGTGCGGGGAGAGGTGGGGAGGGGGGGAGGGGAGGAGTGGTGGTTGGGTTGGAGTGGGGAGGGGAGGTTGGGTTGGAGTGGGGGTGGTGGTTGGGATGTAGTTGGAGTGGGGGTGGTGGTTGGGTTGGAGTGGGGTGGTGGTTGGGTTGGAGTGGGGTGGTGGTTGGGTTGGAGTGGGGTGGTGGTTGGGTTGGAGTGGGGGTGGTGGTTGGGTTGGAGTGGGGGTGGTGGTTGGGTTGGAGTGGGGTGGTGGTTGGGTTGGAGTGGGGTGGTGGTTGGGTTGGAGTGGGGTGGTGGTTGGGTTGGAGTGGGGTGGTGGTTGGGTTGGAGTGGGGGTGGTGGTTGGGTTGGAGTGGGGTGGTGGTTGGGTTGGAGTGGGGGTGGTGGTTGGGTTGGAGTGGGGTGGTGGTTGGGTTGGAGTGGGGTGGTGGTTGGGTTGGAGTGGTGGTGGTGGTTGGTTGAGTGGGGTGGTGGTTGGGTTGGTGGGGTGGTGGTTGGGTTGGAGTGGGGTGGTGGTTGGGTTGGAGTGGGGTGGTGGTTGGGTTGGAGTGGGTTGGGTTGGAGTGGGGTGGTGGTTGGGGTTGGGAGTGGGGGTTGGAGTGGGGTGGTGGTTGGGTTGGAGTGGGGGGTGGTGGTTGGGTTGGGATGGAGTGGGGGTGGTGGGTTGGAGTGGGGGGTGGTGGTTGGGTTGGAGTGGGGTGGTGGTTGGGTTGGAGTGGGGGTGGTGGTTGGGTTGGAGTGGGGGGGTGGTGGTTGGGTTGGAGTGGGGGTGGTGGTTGGGTTGGAGTGGGGGTGGTGGTTGGGTTGGAGTGGGGTGGTGGTTGGGTTGGAGTGGGGTGGTGGTGGGGTGGGGGGTGGTGGTTGGGTTGGGTGGGGTGGTGGTTGGGTTGGAGTGGGGGTGGTGGTTGGGTTGGAGTGGGGTGGTGGTTGGGTTGGAGTGGGGGTGGTGGTTGGGTTGGAGTGGGGTGGTGGTTGGGTTGGAGTGGGGGTGGTGGTTGGGTTGGAGTGGGGTGGTGGTTGGGTTGGAGTGGGGGTGGTGGTTGGGTTGGAGTGGGGTGGTGGTTGGGTTGGAGTGGGGTGGTGGTTGGGTTGGAGTGGGGTGGTGGTTGGGTTGGAGTGGGGTGGTGGTTGGGTTGGAGTGGGGTGGTGGTTGGGTTGGAGTGGGGTGGTGGTTGGGTTGGAGTGGGGGTGGTGGTTGGGTTGGAGTGGGGTGGTGGTTGGGTTGGAGTGGGGGTGGTGGTTGGGTTGGAGTGGGGGTGGTGGTTGGGTTGGAGTGGGGGTGGTGGTTGGGTTGGGGGTGGTGGTTGGGTTGGAGTGGGGTGGTGGTTGGGTTGGAGTGGGGTGGTGGTTGGGTTGGAGTGGGGTGGTGGTTGGGTTGGAGTGGGGTGGTGGTTGGGTTGGAGTGGGGGTGGTGGTTGGGTTGGAGTGGGGTGGTGGTTGGGTTGGAGTGGGGGGGGTGGTGGTTGAGTGGGGGTGGTGGTTGGGTTGGAGTGGGGTGGTGGTTGGGTTGGAGTGGGGGTGGTGGTTGGGTTGGAGTGGGGGTGGTGGTTGGGTTGGAGTGGGGTGGTGGTTGGGTTGGTGGGGTGGTTGGAGTGGGGGTGGTGGTTGGGTTGGAGTGGGGGTGGTGGTTGGGTTGGAGTGGGGGGTGGTGGTTGGGTTGGAGTGGGGGTGGTGGTTGGGTTGGAGTGGGGTGGTGGTTGGGTTGGAGTGGGGTGGTGGTTGGGTTGGAGTGGGGGTGGTGGTTGGGTTGGAGTGGGGTGGTGGTTGGGTTGGAGTGGGGTGGTGGTTGGGTTTGAGTGGGGGTGGTGGTTGGGTTTGGGGGTGGTTGGGTGGGGGTGGTGGTTGGGTTGGAGTGGGGTGGTGGTTGGTTGGAGTGGGGGTGGTGGTTGGGTTGGAGTGGGGGTGGTGGTTGGGTTGGAGTGGGGGTGGTGGTTGGGTTGGAGTGGGGGTGGTGGTTGGGTTGGAGTGGGGGTGGTGGTTGGGTGGAGTGGGGTGGTGGGGGTGGTGGTTGGGTTGGAGTGGGGTGGTGGTTGGGTTGGAGTGGGGTGGTGGTTGGGTTGGAGTGGGGGGGTGGTGGTTGGTGGTTGGAGTGGGGTGGTGGTTGGGTTGGAGTGGGGGTGGTGGTTGGGTTGGAGTGGGGTGGTGGTTGGGTTGGAGTGGGGGTGGTGGTTGGGTTGGAGTGGGGTGGTGGTTGGGTTGGAGTGGGGGTGGTGGTTGGGGGGGTGGTGGTTGGGTTGGAGTGGGGTGGTGGTTGGGTTGGAGTGGGGTGGTGGTTGGGTTGGAGTGGGGGTGGTGGTTGGGTTGGAGTGGGGGTGGTGGTTGGGTTGGAGTGGGGTGGTGGTTGGGTTGGAGTGGGGTGGTGGTTGGGTTGGAGTGGGGTGGGGTGGTGGTTGGTTGGGTTGGAGTGGGGTGGTGGTTGGGTTGGAGTGGGGTGGTGGTTGGGTTGGAGTGGGGTGGTGGTTGGGTTGGAGTGGGGGTGGTGGTTGGGTTGGAGTGGGGGTGGTGGTTGGGTTGGAGTGGGGGTGGTGGTGGTTGGGTTGGAGTGGGGTGGTGGTTGGGTTGGAGTGGGGTGGTGGTTGGGTTGGAGTGGGGTGGTGGTTGGGTTGGAGTGGGGTGGTGGTTGGGTTGGAGTGGGGTGGTGGTTGGTTGGGTGGGGGTGGTGGGGGTTGGGTGGGGGTGGTGGTTGGGTTGGAGTGGGGGTGGTGGTTGGGTTGGAGTGGGGGTGGTGGTTGGGTTGGAGTGGGGGTGGTGGTTGGGTTGGAGTGGGGTGGTGGTTGGGTTGGAGTGGGGGTGGTGGTTGGTTGGAGTGGGGGTGGTGGTTTGGAGTGGGGGTGGTGGTTGGGTTGGAGTGGGGTGGTGGTTGGGTTGGAGTGGGGGTGGTGGTTGGGTTGGAGTGGGGGTGGTGGTTGGGTTGGAGTGGGGTGGTGGTTGGGTTGGAGTGGGGTGGTGGTGGTTGGGTTGGAGTGGGGGTGGTGGTTGGGTTGGAGTGGGGGGTGGTGGTTGGTTGGGTTGGAGTGGGGGTGGTGGTTGGGTTGGAGTGGGGTGGTGGTTGGGTTGGAGTGGGGTGGTGGTTGGGTTTGGGGGGTGGTTGGGGGGTGGTGGTGGTTGGGTTGGAGTGGGGTGGTGGTTGGGTTGGAGTGGGGTGGTGGTTGGGTTGGAGTGGGGTGGTGGTTGGGTTGGAGTGGGGGTGGTGGGTTTGGGGTTGGAGTGGGGGGGGGTGGTGGTTGGGTTGGAGTGGGGGTGGTGGTTGGTTGGAGTGGGGTGGTGGTTGGGTTGGAGTGGGGTGGTGGTGGGGTTGGTGGTTGGGGGTGGTGGTTGGGTTGGAGTGGGGTGGTGGTTGGGTTGGAGTGGGGTGGTGGTTGGGTTGGGTGGGGTGGTGGTTGGGTTGGAGTGGGGTGGTGGTTGGTGGTTGGGTTGGAGTGGGGTGGTGGTTGGGTTGGAGTGGGGGTGGTGGTTGGGTTGGAGTGGGGTGGTGGTTGGTTGGAGTGGGGGTGGTGGTTGGGTTGGAGTGGGGTGGTGGTTGGGTTGGAGTGGGGGTGGTGGTTGGGTTGGAGTGGGGTGGTGGTTGGGTTGGAGTGGGGTGGTGGTTGGGTTGGAGTGGGGGGTGGTGGTGGGTTGGGTTTGAGTGGGGTGGGGTGGTGGTTGGGTTGGAGTGGGGGTGGTGGTTGGGTTGGAGTGTGGGGTGGTGGTTGGGTTGGAGTGGGGGTGGTGGTTGGGTTGGAGTGGGGTGGTGGTTGGGTTGGAGTGGGGGTGGTGGTTGGGTTGGAGTGGGGGGGTGGTGGTGGAGTGGGGGTGGTGGTTTGGAGTGGGGGGTGGTGGTTGGGTTGGAGTGGGGTGGTGGTTGGGTTGGAGTGGGGTGGTGGTTGGGTTGGAGTGGGGGTGGTGGTTGGGTTGGAGTGGGGTGGTGGTTGGGTTGGAGTGGGGGGTGGTGGTTGGGTTGGAGTGGGGGTGGTGGTTGGGTTGGAGTGGGGTGGTGGTTGGGTTGGAGTGGGGTGGTGGTTGGGTTGGGGGTGGTGGTTGGTTGGAGTGGGGGTGGTGGTTGGGTTGGAGTGGGGGTGGTGGTTGGGTTGGAGTGGGGTGGGGTGGTGGAGTGGGGTTGGTTGGGTTGGAGTGGGGTGGTGGTTGGGTTGGAGTGGGGGGTGGTTGGGTTGGAGTGGGGTGGTGGTTGGGTTGGAGTGGGGTGGTGGTTGGGTTGGGTGGGGGTGGTGGTTGGGTTGGAGTGGGGTGGTGGTTGGTTGGAGTGGGGTGGTGGTTGGGTTGGAGTGGGGGTGGTGGTTGGGGGTTGGAGTGGGGGTGGTGGTTGGGTTGGAGTGGGGGGGGTGGTGGTTGGGTGGTGGGGTGGAGGGGGTGGTGGTTGGGTTGGAGTGGGGTGGTGGTTGGGTTGGAGTGGGGGTGGTGGTTGGGTTGGAGTGGGGTGGTGGTTGGGTTGGAGTGGGGTGGTGGGGTGGTGGTTGGGTTGGAGTGGGGTGGTGGTTGGGTTGGAGTGGTGGGGGTGGTGGTGGTTGGGTGGGGTGGTGGTTGGGTTGGAGTGGGGTGGTGGTTGGGTTGGAGTGGGGTGGTGGTTGGGTGGAGTGGGGTGGTGGTTGGGTTGGAGTGGGGTGGTGGTTGGGTTGGAGTGGGGTGGTGGTTGGTTGGAGTGGGGTGGTGGTTTGGAGTGGGGGGTGGTGGTTGGTTGGTGGGGTTGGGTTGGAGTGGGGGGTGGTGGTTGGGTTGGAGTGGGGTGGTGGTTGGTTGGAGTGGGGTGGTGGTTGGGTTGGAGTGGGGTGGTGGTTGGGTTGGAGTGGGTGGGGTGGTGGGGGTTGGAGTGGGGGGTGGTGGTTGGGTTGGAGTGGGGTGGTGGTTGGGTTGGAGTGGGGGTGGTGGTTGGGTTGGAGTGGGGGGTGGTGGTTGGAGTTGGTGGTTGGGGTGGGGGGGTGGTGGTGGTTGGGTTGGGGAGTGGGGGGTGGTGGGGGTTGGAGTGGGGTGGTGGTTGGGTTGGGGTGGGGTGGTGGTTGGGTTGGAGTGGGGTGGTGGTTGGGTTGGAGTGGGGTGGTGGTTGGGTGGAGTGGGGTGGTGGTTGGGTTGGAGTGGGGATGGTGGTGGGTTGGGGGTGGAGTGGGGGTGGTGGTTGGGTTGTGGGGTGGTGGGGGTGGGTGGTGTGTGGTTGGGTTGGAGTGGGGTGGTGGTTGGGTTGTGGTTGGGTTGGAGTAGGTGATGAATTGGGAAAGGTGCAGGTATTCGGGTTCAGCTGGTTTGGGTATTTAGAGTCTAGGATTTTTCTAGCTTCAAGGTATGAGATGTTTTAATCTTGGAGAACTCCTTCTCCCTGAGCCACTTGGGTGGTGGAGGTAGGGAGGAGTTTAGATTAGGTGAAGGTTGAGCATTTAACAAGGTCTCCAGAATTGAGGCGTCTCTTATCACGTTTTAAAAACTATTTGTAAGGGGGGGAAAGGAGAGGGAGGGGGTAAACTTATTGGACATTTGGCAATATTTCCCGAAATTTGATAGAAACTTTTCCAAAATTGAAGATAAGTTCTTAAAAATAAAGGAAATTGAACAAAAATTGAAGCAAATTTCTTAACTAAAGGGTAGATTTTCCAAAAATTGAAGATTTCTGGAAGAAAAGAAGCCATGCATGGAATTTGACTCTTCAAAATCAATTCTTCTGACCTTCATTATATTGGGGGCCAAAATGGTATTGGTCCCCAATAAACTATTACCCCCAGTACCTACACCACTGCATATGTGATGTAATTTATTGATACTAGCAAAATTCTCTTCAGACAGTCAGATCAGGCTATATTTGATCAAAACTAGGCCCCATTTTCGTGTATGGCCTACCGTCGTTTAAAAAACAAATTGTCATGTATTAGTAGCATATTTTTTTAATGATCTGAAGATAAAATAAATAAAATATCCTGGCGCACTGCATGCATCATGAGATATTTGTGGCTGTCAACAGCTCAATACACTTGTTGAAGGTGCAATTCCTGTAAATGTAACCCCTTTACAGCCTTAATTAAAGAGTAGAGTCCCGAATCCTGAAAAACTAAATATAGCAGGTTAGCTTTATATTCTTGTTCTTTTGTGTTTACATATCGGCCTATAAACCCACCTGGCTGATCCAGCAAACCCCACAATTAAAAATCTCACAAGTGTAGTAAAACATTAAAACGGTCAGAAAAATTATGATTAAAGGGCTTAAATTATTAATTGCATGTGTCAGCACATCTGTTAATTGTGGATAGGCATAACTATGTTTTGATTATATTTTGTGTTATAATCTAGTTCATATTTTGCTGCCTCAGTATCACAACTTTAATTCATTTACACAAAAATGTTTTATATGTCGAACGTTTTACAAGCAAGTTACCAAGGAAATTATTCCTGTTTATGGAAGATCCCCCCAAATCTCTCGACAGATATCAAAATTTCACGACAAAATTTTAGGGGTGTGACACCCCCACCCCAAAACCCCATCCCCCGGTTGCAACACCCCTGCAAATAGCGCATATTTGTGTTTTGTGTTATATCTAAAATAAATGTAATTATTATATTTTTGAATTTAATTAATTGTAAAATTCCATTCTTGTGAGAACTGTAAATTATTTGGTTGTCATTGTAATGTTGAGCCCATTGTGTTATAAATATATTATACAATACTTAAAACTTAAAATTCATATTCTGCATCAGAACCTGAAAACATTTGGTTTTCTGGTTGGTGCAACCTAGAAGATTTTGGTCCAAAATGAATAAAAACTTTAGCCGATACGAATAATAAATCAATATCTCTCTTTTCTATGATTCATTTCATATTTCAGTTAATTATACCTTCGGCTTTGATAAATTCGGGGGATACAGTTATCTTTTTTGAGGTAGGGGGCGGGGGTGCTATAGCCCATTTAGACATGTCACTGGGACCAACTTATTGCACACTACACAATATACAAAATCAACTATAGATTTTTTTGTATGTTGTGTAGCACAGGTACAATCCCATATTAAACCATGTTGAGAAAAATTGTAAGTGTAGGTTTGACTGGGATATCTTCCACTGCACATATTCATTTTGGTATAAAATCAAATGGAAAAAAATTCATATAAACAAGCTGGTGAAGCTTTAAAAAGCATCATTTTGTTATAGCCAGTAGCATAATATTTAACAAAAATTGGCATAAAATCATAAATAAAATTTTCAAAAAGTGGCTGGGAGGCCTGTACATGTATGTATACTGCTGCTCAGTGATCTGGTTATATGATATCGTACATATTGTATCTGAGTCGGCACCATGGGGCCGGCTTGCGGAGGCAAATTTACTGTCTTTAAAATTCAAAATTAGGATTGCCAGTAACCTTGGGGCAGTAATGAATAAAGATATTTCATGCTTCCGAAATATTTTCAGTGCATTTCTTACTCAAACTGTCAAAGAAACTTTTATTTTGGTCGCCAGGTGAGACATAGAGTGTTCTCTGGCAAATAAAATCATCATTTTTCAATTATTAGGTCACCAAGATTCTTCATCACCATGACAACAATGGCAACAGGAATTGTCAAGGGTTGGTTTAATGTGTATGAAATAAACACTGGCAGAAAATAGTGTTTTTATGTTAATTTAATTGACTATTTTTCCAATTACATTTTAAAAAGGCAAAAATCAATTTGATGAATAGATCATCACATGAGTTGTGCATGTGCATTCCTTTCGTGAATAATGATTGATTTCATACTAAAAGGAGTTTTGACCGAAAAGTGAGGGCGTATTTTAGGGGTCACCCCAAAATCAAATGCTTATCTAGCATGCAACAGTACAGCAATTTTCTGGTTAATATGAAAAGTCAAGTGACCTTTGCCCTCACGTAATCTGTGGGCAATGGAGGCATGAAGTATCTATCTGTTGTGGATAATATATTTGTGAAATTCGCAAAAACGGGCGCCCTCACTTTTCGGTCTAGTGTTCCTTTAATGTTGAATCAGCACAATCGATAACCTCGGGTAAACAATTATTCTCTGATGATGACAACTATCCTGAGAATAATACGTGTCTATTATTCTTTGCCATCTGCTCGGAGACCAGAATGATTTTCTCAAGCTTATTAAGTTACTGCTGAAATTGCACAAGATCGTGGTAATTGGAAGAAATTTGTGGTCGTCTGTATAACAGCCGAAAGATGATGATGATTATCCTAACAATAACATGTCTATTATTCTTTGCCAATATCTTCATGTCAAATCAAGACAAAACTGAAGCATTATGGGTAAATTTTATCACAGGATAAAATAATGTAATAAACTACCATATTATATCCTTAGGATAACATATATGTTATTGGTAAGTCTTTGCATGTCAAAGTCAAATGGCACAAATGAGGCATTGTGGGTACAGCTGTCACCTTGAATTCTGCTCTTTTCTTTTCTTTTTCTTCTGTTGTATCATTTTGTACCTCTGCTTCTTGGGGTTCAGTCCATACGCTCGGAACCTCCCATCTGTCACCTGCTCCTTCTGAGCAAATCTTCTCTTCTTAGCTTTCAAATCCTCTATTACTTTCCTCTTTCTTTCCCTCCGTCTATCCACATCAGAAACTTCTTCTTCTGTCTGTCTGTCCGAGATTTCCTTCTGCACCGCTTCTCCTACTTTTTCACTCATCTTTTTCTTTTTATGTTTAGTAGGAACTAAATCTTTCTGTTCCGCATCTTTCCTTTCCTCTAAATGAGTTTTCTCAGATAAAAACGGTACACTCTGTCCTTCTTTTGAATCTGGAATGACTTTGTGACTTTCTTGCCTCTCGGCCAAGTATTTCAGTTTCTTCATTTTCCTTTTTGATAACTTTGGCTCTGGCTTTGGTTCTTCTGTTTCCTCTGGTTTGGTATTTTCATGGTTGTGCCCTCTGTTGCATCTTCATCTTCTTCATCTCTGCAATAAACATTTCATATTTTTAGGCAATGATTTTCCACAAAATTGTATAAAAAAAGATTCTTCAAAATAGCACCTGACCAAAAAGTGACGGTGGTCCGTTTACAAATTGATATGACTTTAACAAACAAAAGTCTCATCTCACAGCCCATTTTACTGTTGTTGGTCTTAGGAACTTGTACCACCTCCCCACCCCCATCCCCCTTCCTCCCTCCTCTTTCAAATCATCATGCCTCAACTACACTCTGGTTGTCCTAATTCCTCCTTATAATCACCTTACATAAACAGAATCTCCTTCACTTTGATCTCCTAAAGTCCCTTAAAAGATACTTAAATTGATATTTTAAAAAAAAAAAATCTGATAAGATGATCTATTTGCCAAAGCTGACTGAAATGTCAATGAAGCTTTATTTAAAGTAACCTAAATCCTTTGTTTATTCTCTATTTAAGCAAGCAATTATTGATACAATTTATTTTCCAGCCATGATTCTAGATTTCTATTGAAGGGAGAGGCCCATGACTTTTCTCTTAAGCCAGAAAACATGTATTTTAGATACTATTCATGTCAGAAATGTATTGTTTCAAGTTATTTTAAGGCAAGAGGCTCCATTGTATAAATTTCTTTTCAAATGAGAAATATAGTTGCAAATCCTTTCCAAGGGCAGAAATGTATTTATTTCAGTTAAATGAATCATGGATTTGTGAACCGACATGACAGATGGATGAACGGACAGACTAATAGTCCAATTCACCAACTTCGTTGGCAAGACTCCTTATTAAACACATATTACAACCACACCATTAGCTAGCACTTCCAACTGGAAATGTTCCTCAAACCAGAGTATCTGCTCCTGAGCTCTAAATATGATCATGAATCAAAATTCATTTTACCCCTTAAAGGATTGGGGAGGGTAAATGATCCCCCAGTACCAGTTGGTATCCCCTCAGTCAATAATCATACACATTAAAATTTAAAAAGAAATTACAGGAATGATATACATTACCTATGAAGACTTTGGAATATCCTCTTTTTCTTGAAGGAATTCTGAGCTTTATGTTGATATGAGTTAACATCAGAGTACTCTTCTGCTTCTGACCTAAGAAAGAAAAATTGCTGAAGATGTAATGACCCGAGACGGCAAATACAGTAGTAGCAAATGGTGTATTTCCTCGGTAAAATCAGCTTAAATGTTCCTGTCTTCCAACACCATAGATCTAATGACCCTATAGCCCAGCTCAAGGGAAGAGGAAATTGCTCAAGCAAAATCTTAAATTTGACCTTTTTATTTTGCAATGACAAAAATTAGAAACGTTTAGATCATGGTTCAAGTAAAATTTTGCCTCTGTCCAGCTATGCCACTGAGTGACCCTTTCAGGTAAAAGACCTACATTGTTAAAGAAGCATTCAAGCAAATAAAGGGAGGTAATTGGTTTATGAACATTTATGCAAAATAAAAACAAAAACAGAAGGTTAATTTTGTGCTATGTTCCTTGCTGTTCTTCGATTAGGAGATGCATTTTCCCCATCCATTCTAACACAAGTAAATGCCAGAAGGAAACTGATACAAATGGGAGTACTCAGGTTGAGATTACAAACGGGAGCACTCAGGTTGAGATTACAAACAGGAGCACTCGGTTGAGATTACAAACGGGAGCACTTGGATTGAGATAACAAACGGGAGCACTCGGTTTGAGATTACAAACGGGAGCACTCGGGTTGAAATTACAAGCGGGAGCACTCAAGTTGAGATTACTAACGGGAGCACTCGGTTTGAGATTACAAACGGGAGCACTTGGGTTGAGATAACAAACGGGAGCACTCGGGTTGAATTACAAACGGGAGCACTCAGGTTGAGATTACAAACAGGAGTACTCAGGTTGAGATTTAAAGGCAATGATGATGTTTAGTACCAGGGCCGTAATTCCCACGGGGACAGGGGAGACATGTCACTTTTCAGTAGAAGTTTTAAAATTTAGTACATTTTGAGGATAGTTTGCCACATGCCCCCTCCTCCACCCCTACATTTTGGATAAGAAGCCATGTCCCACCTATTTTCTGGATGAGAATTACTGCCCTGTTCAGTGCCATGCATTGCATGCAAGAGAAGATTTGATCATTGTAGGACCTACAAAATGGGGTGTAGTAGCCCAGTGGTTAGGGTCTTGTACTCAAAAGGTACCTAGATAAAATCTCAGAAAGGGCTCAGTTGAGTACCAGTTTCAGCTGGGGAGTTATCCTGCAATGGACTAGTGTCCCATCTAGGTGGAGTCAAAACTCTCATCCGCTTAGCACCATACAAACCGGGTAAAAGCACTGGTTCTATAAGCCCTCGAGGCCTGATGGGATTTACCTAGGGACCCACAGTAATATGTCCTCACATCATGGTTGAGTGCTCCTTCAAACCTGAATACAATTCAATGTCAATTATTTATTTAGTGAAACTAGGCTTCTGGCCTTTGTCACAAATACAACAAAATATACATCTTAACAAAATAAAGGATTGAGAGTTTACAATTGTACATATGAAATAATATCAATATATATATTACATATGATCATGCACTTCATGCAAGTTACAGGCTTGGATAATACAAATTGAAAGACTTTTACATAACTTTTCCGACTCTGTGCTCAGTAAACTTACCCTGCTAAGCGTAGCGGAGATATTTATGAGAGTTATACTTACATTCCACGCTACAAATATGCAATCCGGTCCAATGACCTGATTCTAATGCACTTCTAACCGACTTTAAAAACATAGCTACCAGCCCAGCCCTGACCTCCATAATACCTTTAACATCCCTCCCTTAAAATTCCACCAAGGTCTGAACGAGAGGGGAGGCAGGCCGGGATGCATGGTAGGTAAGTATAATTTTCGTAAATATCCCCACAACACTTAGCAGGGTAAATTTACTTTCAAGTTATATGTTACCTTCCATGCTATCAATATGCAATCAGATTGCAACTGAGGAACGGAAGGAAGGGAGTTCAGGTCAAAGTCCAATTTTCAGAAGGCTGGTCCTAAAACTCACACTAGTTTTATCCTACTTAAAGGATTAGATTCCTTATCCTCTTAAGGACAGAAAACCTCTGAATAGGAATTACACAACCATAGTAAATAACTCCTAGTTACAGTCAAACCGAACAGGTCACTAACCTCTTATCAGTAACTGAGGCAATCACTGCATGAACCTGAGCTAGATAACTCACAAAACACCCCAATTGAGAGAGCATTTGGACACAATATAAACATCACAGTGGTGTCTAAAATAATGCAACAAAACTCACCGAGTTGTCCACAAGACGGAACCAGTTAGTAAAAACACAATTGGGAATAAACGCGTGTTAGCTAATGCGAATTGAAGAATTTCCGAAACGAGGAAAATATTCGCCAGCATGCAACCTTGCTAAAGCAAAACTTGGCGGGGTAACATGAACATCGTAAAGTAGGTCAAGCAAATACAGGGGAATAAATGCGACATGCGATTTTCAAAACGGCTGCACGAATTATCCCGTGAAAGGGTCTATGCCTCTAGCCCGAGTGCATACCCTGATTTTTCCATGAACAGCGCCAACCATTTTAAGAGATTACTGTGGACGATCCCTCATGAGATAGCATCTTGCGACATCGTCTGATTAGATGTCTGTAATGAAACAAAGAATGCTTTTGTAACGCCGAGCATTGGCTGCATACTTATGAAGCAAATCTAAAGATGCCAGACAGACGGGGCACCATACTTTTTTTCTGGTGGGTCTGAAGGCGCAAAAAGCGGCGGTATGAGTACCAGCTCTGGGCAAAAGATGAAAATGGCCTTCTTTTGGAGGAGCACGAAAGCACCTCTGCGCTTAGTAGAGTCCGCGGAAAGCAGAAACTCTTTTAATCGTCAACTCTTTAAGTGGGCACGTGGGGGGTGGCTCGAGCAGAGCTTCCACCAGTGTGCCTAAAACAACTTGCATGACCAACAGGAATGCAAAAATCTTGGAAGATCTTTATAAGAAGATTCTTTTTGGCTAATTTACCCAGTGATTGCGAGTCTGTGACTATCGAACCAACTGGACCTCGGTGGATGGCTGCTACAGCTATCAAAAGATGAAAATGACCTTCTTTTGGAGGAGCACGAAAGCACCTCTGCGCTTAGTAGAGTCCGCGGAAAGCAGAAACTCTTTTAAACGTCAACTCCCCAAGTGGGCACGTGGGGGGTGGCTTGAGCAGAGCTTCCACCAGTGTGCCTAAAACAACTTGCATGACCAACAGGAATGCAAAAATCTTGGAAGGTCTTTATAAGAAGATTCTTTTTGGCTAATTTACCCAGTGATTGCGAGTCTGTGACCATCGACCCAACTGGACCTTGGTGGATGGCTGCTACAGCTATCCTAGAGCCCTTGACTGAACAGAGTCTGGGAGAAGAGTCCCAAAACAGGGGCAGGGGAGGAAGGGGATCATCGGCTCCTCGGAAAAGCCTTGCTAGAGGCTTGACAGAGACCACACAATCAAATGAAGTGCTCTGGGATTGTGGTAGAGTTTGCAGGAGTCCGGGAATGAGACAAAAGTCATCTCTGACCAGATGCTTGTACGGAAGCCTGCAAGAGTTTGAGCAGCTGAGGGAACCGCAGTTGGTCAGGCCAAATGGGTGTTACCAGTCATACATCACCCTGCTAAGTACCCTCGGTACCAACACAAATGGTGGAAAAGGCATAAGCCCATGTAATGAGTCCATGTGATTGTGAATGTGTCGACTCCGAAAACCCGTGGGTCAGGAGTCAGGACGCAAAGAATCGGTAGCTTGTGATTGTTCATGGACGCGGACAGACCTACATCCAAAAGGCCAAATGTTGTCTTTATCGCTCTGGTCACCTGTGGTAAGCATGCCCATCCTGTGCGAGTTCCACTAAGGCAAGATGAGAGATCCATGATCATCTTCTCTTAGCCCGAAAGGTGAACGGCCTGAAGGTTGACCTAGTTTGTCTCGTACCAAGATGAGAGGAAGGATTCCAGAAACTCCTGGACTCTATTCCTCCCTTCTAAAAGAGAGAGACCACAATAGTGAAGCAAAGTCGGTGTGTATCTGAACTGTTTTGCTCAGTACTAGTGGTTTCTGCATATGCCAAGTACATGCCCAAGTTCCTGTGATTGGGGATCACTTTAAATGTGCTCCCCACCCCGTCTAAGACGCATCCGTCACCACTGACGGTAAAGGTCTGACAGGTGAAAACTTCGCTCCTCGCGACCGGTGGAAGAAGCCGCACCACCACTAAACATGGGTGGCCACCGTCTGAAGGTGTGAAGCAGGGACACTGATGTATCCTAGGAGGGACCGCAGAAGGTCTAGCAGAAGCGGACATTGGTACCTCATGTGAAACCTGCACATAGGGACTATGTCCACCTGGCTGACTAAGCGGTCTATGGGCATCAGCCAGTCTCTCGTCAGAGACATTCTCAGTGAGAGGAGGAAATCCACTATCGCCTTCATGTCTAGCACTCTCTACTCTATCGGCTGTAAATGGCCTTGTGTAAAGTCCAGGATGGATGCAGTCAACGTAAGACCATCTTCGGCCCGAGGAGTAGATTTCAAAGATGTCCTCCCTGCGACTCAAATAGTCTGGGACTGTTGAAAGTATGCATCGGTCACTGCTGGCCGGTGGTGCATGGGAGGCAGCAGCCTCTCCTCAATGGCCGTGTGACCCAAGACAGAAGCCTGGATATTACGGAGTCCATGAAGGTAGGAAACAGACTTACTATGGATTAACTCCATTATTCTTCCTATGTCTATGCCTGGGCTCAGGTGGGAAGGAAGGAGGTAAAGGAAGGACGGAAACTGTCCTCTTCGTTAGCGCTTCCTGCTTCTTTCTCGAACCCTACTCTGAGACCTGCCTGCTGTGGCTGTGGAGAAAGAAGTGAGTGAAATGCTAAACGTCGGTGAAACCCGCAGGTAGAGTGCTGTTAATCGTGGTGGATGAGGAGGCGGGGAAGAGGACCATCAAATGGTGCTTCCCTTCCCCGCTCTCGCGTTGCATTCACTTTTTGTAAGTGCCACACCTTAAGCCACGTGTGGCATATGCCACTAGGTCCAGGTAGTAAACACACTTAAAAAAATATATAACAAATAATAATTTTATGCTATTTATATTAAAATGTTATGTTTTATGCTACTAGCTATGACAAAATTATGCTTTTTACTGCTTCATCAGTTTGTTTATGTGATTTTTTTTTTTTTTTGTATAACAAGAAGAGTGTGGAAAGCGTGCTTTTGAGTCAAATCTCCACTTTGAATTTTTTTAGACTCAAGTTGCTTGGATTCCTATCATAGAATTTTAATGTCCTTTAATGATAATATACAGAACATGTACCTACATGGATCTTCAGGGCATGTATGACCATTTTTGACATGGATTTGGCTATTCTTCATTCAAAATGTAAATTTTGCATGAAATTTTATGATTTTTCTAATCAAATTGTTTCTATTTTTATGCTATTTTTATGCTTTTCGTCAATTTTGATCTGAATCCTATGGTTTTATGCCAGTGTGTTAGGCCTGTACATCTCAGTCATTGTATAATGTGCAAGTCTGCAGGGGATCACATGGTCAGCTGTCATTGCACAACTCGCGAGTAAACCCTGGGCGGAGTTAACCGACCTCTTGCCAAAGCTGCATCCGGGTACGTCCAGGGTGCACCTGGCTATGCTGGATGCCCTACTTAGGTTGTCCAAGTTGCCAGTAAAGTGCCGTGAAAATTAGGTTTTTTTTTTTTTCTTCTTCAGGCCATTAGCTCCGATAAGCTTTTTTTAACTTAGGGTTAACATATGCCGTACGCTCTATGGGCTGTTAACTCTGGAAAGCTCTTATAACAGTAGAACTGTGGTTACCGCTGGAGAGTATCTGTACCTGTAAAGCCGTATCACAGACATGTGTGGAGCCATAAGGACCCAGACGGAGCCGTTCATCGAAGCCGTATGGACCCGTAAAGCTTGAATACAGAGCCATGTGGACCCGTAAAGCTTACCATACCCCCATACGGAGTTGTATGGACCCGTGCGGAGCCGTGCAATGGCCCTGTATGGAGCCGTAAAGACGTGTCACGTACCCGTATGGAGCCGTATGGACCCGTAAAATGGAGCCGTGTGGACCCATGGAAGTAATCTAATGGTTCTACAGCAAGCCGTAAAATTACTTGTAATTTACTTAAGACCCTTGTGGCCGACTGGTTCCTACATGGAAGGCGTGGTCCACAGCTGTGTCATAAGAAGTCACCCACCACTACTTGTGCCCAACGACTCAGTAACGTTGAAACGTGGTTGCTTGTAAAGTGTGGTTTATTCTATGTTATGTTGCTAAGACGTAAATTACTTGTAACTTACTTACCCTTGTGGCCCTACCGGTCCCTACATGGAACCGTGGTCCACGGTAATGTAATAAAAAGTCACCCACCACTTCCTGCACCTCACTGACTCAGTATCATTGAGACGTGGGCGCTAGTATTATGTTGTTTATTTTAAGTTACGTCACTAAGATGCAAATTACTTGCAACTTACTTAAGACGCCGCCCCTAGTGGCTCTACCAGTCCCTACACAGAACTGTGTTCCACAGCAGTGTAATAAGACATCACCCACTACTACCTGCGCCCCACTGACTCAGTATCGTCGAGATGTGGGTGCAAGTATATGTGGTTTATTCTAAGTAATGTCGCTAAGACGCAACTTAGCTAATCAATATACTTTCAGAAATAAGTTACGTCCGGCAGACTTCTGCCCGCGGCCCTGCCGACTCAGTAGCGTCGAGTCGGGGGCCCCCGGGGAGTAAGTTGGTACAAGTTAACAAAGTAGACTACTACCTCAGACCTCCGCGGCTCAGTATCGTCGAGCCGTGGGTCATGGTGTACATAGAAATCTCTGAGAAACTATAAAGGAGCGTAGGTATTTAAATAGGAATGCCTAAAGCCTTACACGGGTGAGACGGAACTGTGAAAGACGTCAAACATGGTATGAGGCAAGCCACAGTAATTTAGTACACCAGAAAAATGGATCAGATATACTCAAATCTGACAAATTTTGAAACCCAAGAAAATGCATGAAATGTAGATTCTTTAAATGAACAGGGGTAGCGTGGAAAACACAAGCCACTGTAATCTTGGTGTCTGGAGATAAAAAGAAAAGGTGAATCTTTTTGGAAAGGAGGCGCAAGGGAGACCCTCCCCGAGGGTCCCCCCAGCGCCCCATACATTTGAGCTTACAAATTAAAAACTCGTCTTAATTATACGCAAGAAAAGTGAAGTCACGATATGTATGGTAACGTAAAATAAAATATAGGTTCTCTTGTAATAACTGTAACTCCTTGGAGCTGGCTGAAGCCAACTCCTTATTCACCCTGTGGTGATATCGACCTCCTGCACATGCACCAACATTGAAACGAGAAGTTGGCCTAATGCATATGAGAACCTGTACTGAAGACATCCTAACAAGTTAATGTTTGTTCAATGAGAGTTTAACGGCACCACAACAGCAAGGGTCAAATTGTGCCTGAGAGGTTAGATCATTCCAGAGGTAGGAAGGAGAGTAAACAGGGGGAGATTGAGAGAAACACGAGAACTAAAAGCCAGAAAGCTGGGATCGAGAGAGGAGGTGTAAGGGTGGAAAAATAATGTAGAGAGAGAGAGAGGGGGTGGGGAAGGATGACTAAATATGGTTGTAGAGGGAAGCATGGTGAAGAAAGGAGATAATCTTATGCGGAGGTTTTTTTGGAAAAGCTCGGCTACTGAGTTGTGGGCAGCGAGGAAAGCTCTGGGAAGGTTGTACAGTTTTCAGTTTAGTTATTTGCTTTTCCTGAAGCCAGGTGGGGCAGTCTTTGGAGAAGGAGGGATGGTTGGCTGGGTGATTACCATCACAATTTGTGCAGAGTGGGGTGTTGGTGCAGGAGGTGTTGTCATGGTCTGAGGCTCCGCAGTTACCACAGCGCGCTTGGCTGCGGCAGGAATTTTTCCCATGACCATACCTCTGGCAATTATGACAACGTAGAGGGTTGGGAATGTAAGGGGCAACTCGGATTCTTAGGTAGCCGGCAATGATGTGGGAGGGAGAGTTGGTGTGGCGAAAGTAAGGAAGATGGTATTGGTGGGTGTTTCAGCTCTGTCTCTCTTGAGAACCAGACCACAGGCTTCAATGACGTGTTGGCTAGCCAGTTCCTCTACGAGGTCATCATCGGTTAAGTAAGCCAGGTCTCTGGTTGGTATGATGCCTTTGCTGGAGTTCAGGGAACGGTGGGGGTGACTGTAATGTCAATACCAGTGTTTGCTAGGGTTTTGGTGAAGAGGAGGTGGTGGCTTGAGTGTCCCTGGCGCAGTGCACCAGGAGATCACCGGATCTGAGGGTAGAGACCTTGGGGAGGGTGCCAACAAGGCCATAGAGCACTTTGTGTATGAAGAAGGGGGAAACTTTTTTAAAGCTTTCTTGCTTGTTGGTGGCATGCATGATTAAGATTTTGGGATTGGGGTTGAAGAATGGTCAATGGAGGTAGCAGGTGGGTCATGGGAGGGTCAAGGTCAATGCACAAGCATTTCATCATAATGAAAAGAAGAAAAAACAACTAAGGGCCGAGAGACCCGAGGCAACAAAAAAGAAGAAAGAAAAAAAACCGCGGAACTACATTAGGGGGACCACTGTATTGTAGCGATAAAGGCGTGAAGGTCTGGACAAAATGGGAGGGAAAAAACAAAAGAAACGATCTTACCGAAAACAGACGCCTATCCACAGAAAAAAAATCCCGAAAAGGAAGAATGAAACAAAATTTAAGGTGAAAAGCGGAAGTAAAATGTAAATGAAAAGGTTTAGAGAAGATACAGAATTCACGTTGCTCTCAATGCACGTAACTATCAGTTGGTTTTGACAAGTTACTACCAATGCACAGTATAACGCTAAGCTATCCTCGTGGTAGGGCGTGGGCCTGGGGTGATAAACACATCAACCCAAATCAATGGGGTCCTCTAAACTAGCACACTAAGTGCTCTAGGAACTAAAAACACCCGCCACGAGAATGGGACTCACTTGTTCTAGCCACCCGTTTCTTACGTATGGAAGCAAAAACACTATCTTAAGTGTAAGCTTAATGGGGAAAGTCCTGTGAGTCGGATGAATATCTCTCAGTCCCATGGCCACCTTGTCTTACCTCAGGTGACTTGAAATGGCTAGAAGAAAATGCTGAACAGTGTAAAAACCTGCATGGTTGCAGCTGCAAGGAAGAAAATTGTTAGAAAAGTGCAAAAATTATCATAAATTTTTCGGCCAGTTGCAGCGATGTTGTGACAGCAAGGCACTGAAATGAAGTGAGGGATGTTAGAGCTATTAATGGAGTTTAGAGCTGGGCTGGTAACTACATTTCTAAGGTCGGTTAGAAGTGCGTTAAAATCAGGCCATTGGACCAGATTGCATATTTATTGCATGAAATGTAAGATAAAACTTAAAGTAAATTGTTATAAGCTTATGTACTTCTGGGTAATTAGAATAATAAGGCAGAATGCACTTCAAACGCAAATCACTTAGAAAAGAGCAAATAAGAATAAAATGGTACTCATCATCAATTTCATCTAGAGAGCAAAATGTACAAATTCTTTGATTTAAAGGAAGTGACTGTGTATTACGATTCTGATGTGCAAAATTGTTCATGGATATTCACATTTCCTCTAGCCTAATCTGTATCCTACAACCACATTTATCGTTGAGGGAAAGTTACCCCCTGCCCCCGTGATAATTTTTATGAGTGCTACTTACTCCCACAATCAAGCATTATTCTGGATTTCTCCCTTCTGCCAATCTTCTGCACCATTTAACCTTTTTCCGACAGCCAAAATACACTTGACAACGTAGGTAGGTAGTTTAGATAATTTACATCCCTTTCTCAACAGCTAAGGCTTTATAGAGATGTCTAAAGCCGTTTGATAAACCAGTTGTGAAGCACTAGTGAAACATAATTTACATTTTCCTTATCACAGGTTGTATAGGTGAAATAACCATGGATGTTCTTCCAGGCCTCCCAGTGACTCTTTTTTTAAAGGTTGGAAAAGTTGAAATAAAGGTTTTTAAAGGTTTTGGACCAAATAAAAAGGTTTATAAAGGTTAAGTCATGGAATAAATATTCATACAATGAGCATATTCTGGGGCAAAAGGCAGTTGGTGGTGCCAAAAGTCCATTACTTACGTGAAGTTGGAAATTTTATTTTGGTCCTGCTACTTTTTAAATGTGTGTTGAGTACAGATATGCTATTAAATGGATGTGTATACTTACCAATGAAGCTAAAACCTTGGCACTCGAATCATTTATCTTACTTAACTTTGGAAATAAAGGTTTTTAAAGGTTTTAAAGGTTATTTTGAAAGGAATAAAGGTTCAATTTGTCATTAAAGGTTTTTAAAGGTTTACCGGGAGCCCTGTTCTCCACAACATTTCATAGTATTACAAAGTGTGAAGGTGTTTGCAGTTGCTGAATGTCAAACTATGACAAGCCTACATTGCACTGAATAAGAGGAAAATAAGAAGGGCAATGTTTTCTTTATTATTATACATTTAAAAATATCTATTTGGGTTTGTTTTTAATATTTTACAGCAAAAACATGGCCATTTTGACCATGGACTCCTATGGCCATTTTGACCATGGACTCCTATGGCCATTTTAACCATGGACTCCTATGGCCATTTTAACTATGGACTCCAATGGCCATTTTGACCATGGACTTCTATGGCCATTTTGACTATAGACTCCTATGGCCATTTTGACTATGGACTCCTATGGCCATTTTAACCATGGACTCCAATGGCCATTTTAACCATGGACTCCTATGGCCATTTTGACCATGGACTTCTATGGCCATTTTGACTATGGACTCCTATGGCCATTTTGACTATGGACTCCTATGGCCATTTTGACTATGGACTCCTATGGCCATTTTGACCATGGACTCCCTTTCTAGGTTAGACACTATACTATTCCCTTCCAAACAAATGTCTCATGCCTCGCCACTGTGTGATGAAAACACCATTGAGTGATAAAAACACCTTTAGCCTTCCTATGCGGACCTAGGCAAATATCTTTTGTTGCCATGCATCAGTCATGGCGCAAACCCTTGCACCAGCAAAAGAAGAAGATCAAGTGAAAGTTTTGAGAAACAAGTGTGTCTTTAACTGATTTTTAAAGGATTTCATGAAAGTCGCCCTTCACATTTGGATGGGAAGATTATTCCATAAGTTTAATCCCACAAATGCAAACACCCTTTTCCATCAAAACTAACATTAGTCATACCTGTACTGGGTGGTCTTTTTAACTGAGGCCCACTGATTCAGTTCATGTTCCCGCGCTCCCAAAATCTCCTCCACTGAGAGTCCAAAGTCATTAGGGACAACTGTACGGTACTTAAATCTGCACGGGAGATCCCCGATCAGATCTTCGTAGTCAAGTTTGTAGTAATCTTCCAGATACTCCTCAAATGTTTTGTTGGCTGAAATAATTAATTAATTAGGATAATAATGAAGATATACAAAATTAGAAAAGATACCAAATCCCTTTTGACAAATTCAGCTGAATTGTGGCTGAATCAACAACATAGAAGAATTGTAGCACAGGATTAAACACACAATGAATTAACATGAGGAAAAAGAGATGGGTGCCTATACATCTTTTCAAACCGATTTTAGCAGCACAAGATTACTCCTCTACTTCATCCAATCAACTGCTGGGGGATTTTTCCTTTTGTTATGCAACCAATCAGCTGCAGTTGCTATTGAAACAAATTGTAAGCAACAATGCGTGCACGTTTAAAAAGAGTGTTTGAAAGATTTTTTTCATACGCTTGGTACCATACCATGCATGAATTGTGCAGATGGCCAATAATTCCTCAGTTGATTGGTCAATATGATTCCCCCAGTATACGATTGGTCCATTATGGACACGTGAATTTTGGCCATGTGACATAACTTATATCAGTTTTACATAAATTACTGATTCAGATTTTAAAAGTTATCTGTTAATACATCACAAAATTTGCATAAGAATTAGCTTGGTGCAGAGATATAAAAAAATGTCAACATACTGTAATGTAGTGGTTATCATACTTGTCTACAGACCACGAGGCCCTGGGTTTTAACCTGAGTCGTGGTAGACACCAGTGCACCACAACTGGTTATCAAAGGACGTAGACATTGACTTGGTTGTCTATGCAATGGTGTCCATACATCGTACATGTGTTCTCCTCTGGGTGGTGTTAAGCGTTACAGGAATGGTATTTGCTATCGCTGATTTATTCAGGTGGCAACCCAGTCATTGTTATTGTGTGTTTATTCATCGTTTAGACCAAAAATAATAAAAAAAAAAGAGATAAAATGGCTTGTTTTGATGGAAATATTTGCTACTTTCATCTTTTTTTTTTTTATATTTTTTTAAAGAATTTAACAATAAAGTAAAATATTACCACTACATTCCATAGACGTTTAAAAAAACATACTTATATTTAAATGGCAGGTGGTTTTACGCTCAAGTTCTCAAGATTTATATGGCGAATCAACAATTTTCCTTCTTCTAATTTAAACAAAATATAATAATAATAATAATAACGACAACAACAACAACAATAATAATAATAATAATAATATTAATAATAAAAATAAAAATAATAATAATAATAATAATATTAATTAAAAATTAATAACATTAAAATAATAATAATATTAATAATAAAAATAATAATAATATTAATAATAATAAAAATAATAATATTAATAATAAAAATAATAATAATATTGAAAATAAAAATGATAATAATATTTGTATTAATGATAATAACAGTAACAACAATAATAACACTACTACTACTACACTCTTACTACTACTACTACTACTACTACTACTACTACTACTACTACTACTACTACTACTACTACTACTACTACTAATAATAATAATAATGATTGCAAGGAAATGTTACAAAATAGGTAGAGAAATTGGAGGTACAATAAAGAAGATAAATAAATGTTGAAATTGTTGAAAAAAGGGATTTGGCACATTTGATTGAAACAGGCAGACTATTTCAGAGCTTTGGATCTGTTTTGCACAGCAATGACCAAACAAAGGTCTAAATTTGTGAATAACAAGTGAAAATTTATCTTCTGACCTCAAGGAGCACCTTGTTGCTTTGTAGCAAATGAACTGTGTCACATTATTGACAAATTTACACAAAGTGCTAGAATTCTTAATTGATTTCTGTAAAACATAGGTTCAAACTATTCTGAAGCATTATTTTGCACCTGTGCAGAAATTCTTAAAAGTGCATTTGGGCTCACCAGTAAAAAGACCATTACAATAATCAATTTTAAAAATGCTTTAAAACAAGTCCCAGAAAGTTTTTTTAAATATTTTTTTAATTAATTTTATTAAGACAAAAAGATACCTGGATCAAAGACAGGCTTTTCTTGTTTCAGCATCTCTGCAAACCTGGATTGTTTTTTGTTTCTGCGCTTGCCTATCTCTTCTTCTTCATCTGTGACCTCAGGTATTGCTTGTTTTTTATCTTTACCCTGCTTCTTCTTTTTATCCTTTTTCTTCTGATGGAGCCTAGGGTCATAATCAGCATCCATCTTGAAATACAAAAATAGAATCTAATAATCAAAATCATCCACTTGTGATATAACCACAGCAAAACGTTGGTAATCCAATCAAAATTGATGAAAACCCAATTAAAATTGATGGTAACCCAATTAAAATCGATGGTAAGCCAATCAAAATCGATGGTAAACCGATTCAAAATCGATGAAAGAGTTGCTGTGAATGCTCTGCTCTGGTGAGTCATTCTGTGACTCATGAGATTAATGCCTGAATTGCACACGAGGCAGTAGTGACAATGTAGGAGGGATGAAGACAGCAGCTTCTGTGATGGGCCTCAGGTGGTCATGACCATAAGTGTAGAACCCTAATTTCATTTGGTGGGGAAAATGTGTGGGGATGGTATATTGCTCAAAAGTTCAAAATTACTGACATTAGTTCAAAACTAACTTTGGCTGAGTTTTGGTTATAAGTCTGCCTAATAATATAATAATTGCCGGAAATTAATTCCCCTACACCTTCTGCCTATGGTGAGGACAACATTGTGTCTGTCCTGCTGCAGTGATTGAGGTACCCCTCATTGAGTACACATAAACCTGAAAGATTGGTACAAATTGGTCAAATGTATGAGTCAAATGAATGAGTCAAACAAATGAGTAAAAACAAATGAGTAAAACGAAGGAGTAAGATGAAGGAGTAAAGAAATAAGTAAAATGGAAGATTAAAACAAAGAAATAAAATGAAGGAGTAAGACGAAGGAGTAAAACAAAGGGGTAAAACAAAGGGGTAAATTGAACGAGTAAATTGAAGGAGTAAAACAAAGCAGTAAAACGAATCATTAAAACAGATGAGTACAAAAAAAGAGTAAAACAAAGGAGTAAAACAAACGAGTAAAACAGATCAGTAAAACAAATGAGTACAAAAAAAGAGTAAAACAAAGGAGTAAAACAAATGAGTAAAACAAATCAGTAAAACAAATGAGTAAAACGTAAAACGAAGGAGTAAAACAAATGAGTAAAACAAATCAGTAAAACGAAGAAGTAAAACAAAGGAGTAAAACAAATGAGTAAAACAAATGAGTAAAACAAATCAGTAAAACAAATGAGTGAAACAAATCAGTAAAACAAATGAGTAAAACGTAAAACAAAGGAGTAAAACGAATAAGTAAAACAAAGGAGTAGAACGAATGAGTAAAACAAAGGAGTAAAACGAATTAGCAAAATGAATGAGTTTATAGGGGTGAACTTGCTTGACCACTGAACTTAACCCTTCAATTCTCTGCTACAGTTCTTTTAAGTTGAGAGGAAGAAAATTTGGATGATTCGCCAAGTGCCTCTCTATGTTCTTATATGAATCTTTTGGTTTTTGTTTTATATTGTAAACCAAACTCAATTCTAACAAAGTTTTTTTTTTCATCTTAGCCACACTCCCGGACAAAATCTAGGTGGAGAAGTGGTCATCATTATTGTCATCAAAGACTAAAATTGAAGGATTAGTTCAGGAGTCAAGCAAGTCCATCTTATATGAAAGAGGATTTCAAAAGAAACAAACAAAATGGTGAAAAAGCATTAAAAAATTCGTTAAGGAGATATTATAAGTTTCAAGTTTGGTTTTGTTCATGTAGAAACAACTGAAATCAAACTAGTTGTAATGTCACTGCCTCAGACTCCTCAATGTCTTTAGATATTCTATCCGTGTTTGTTCTGCCATTTTGTGGCTTAAAAACCATTGGACATGTCTGGAAAGTAGTAAAACAGAATCTAGTAAGGGTAATTATGATTTACCACCTGAAGAAAGTACGAGGAAAATTAATTCAAATAGTAAAAAAGTTGAATCATTTTTCTGTAAAATACATTAACAATTGTTAAGAATGTGGGGATGAGGGCGACAAATTTCCATAGTTAACTTACTACACCAGTCATTTCTGCACAGATAAGGCAGAGCTTTAAACTTGAATATCTCCTTAATTGAATAAGATATTGAAGTAGTTTCTTCACCATTTTGTTTCTACTTCAGTCCTCTTGCAGACAAGATAAAACTTGCTTGATCCCTGAACCAATCCTGTGAAGGGAGAAATATATCACACAGTAAACAGCAGCAACGCTATATAGCAAATAAGTCCCCTTACCACAAAGTTTGGATCATCACAGTGGGGCCCTTCTTCTTCAAATGTTTGACCTGGGGTCTGCCAGTCCTCACCCCAGTCATCCCAGTTTTCTAACAGAAAGAAATGAATTTCGAAGAGCAATGTAAAAGTACATGCAAAATTACCTTAAATCTATCAATACAGTACGAACCATAAAAATGGCAAAAATTAAATCACAATTGAATTGACCATATCACGGCGTTTAAATCTTTCAGTCGTAATACGCTAATTTTTATGCAAATGTGTTATATATGAATATTAATATTTGTCTATTTTCATACATAAATTCTTTAAAAAGCTGCAAAACAGTGAGGTTTTGATGTTGTCTCTCTGCCTGTATGTATACCTAATACTGTATATGATCTATTACAGTAAGTCAATAGGACTTGACAGAACCAACATACCAACATTCAAGTCTTCATCTTCAAAGTCAATTCCCGGCTTAGATTTTTCTTCTTCTAAATCTTCATACTCCTCCGAGAAAATTTTCTGAGAAAGAGATGTAATAGCATGACTATCATAGCACAGCAAGGTTTAACATCCCGAAAGCATCCAGTGCTGGACATTATATCAAGACGGCCACGGCCTTTGATAACCAGTTCTGAACTCACTGGTTGCAGACCCACCGGGATTCGAACCTGGGACGGGCAGATGGAAAAACAAAGCACTAACCACTACACCACGGAGGTCATGAAACTACCGTAGTGAGGCAAAGTATACTGAATTACAATAAACAAATATGAAATCACTCACAGAATTGTAAGGCAAAGGGACTTTTACAACATCTATCACCCTAAAAGGATATGAATACCAAGTTCAAGTACTTCTGATGCAAAACTTGCAAACTAGGGATAAATATTAGCAACTCATTTCTCTGTTTGCTTTTAAGTCTGCAGAGGCCAACTCAAGGGGACAAGGCCCATGTGCAATTCTTCTGGTCCCCAAATGTGTGGAAAGCAGGGAGGCAAGGTAGAAAACTGACAGCTCTCACATGATTTTATCTTCCTGACTGCATTTATTATTCTTCACCTTTGGGAGGTAAAAAATTTGGGAATTATTACAATGAAATAGAAAAAATTAGTAAAATTTGTTAAAATCAGTCATGAATTACAAAAATAAAATTAAAGGAAAATTACTCAGCAAATGATAAATCTCAGCATGCTACCCCATTAATAGGAGATTTCCTGATAAGCACCAACACTAATGAATACAAAATTCACCAATGCAATTTGTTGTGCTTGTAGGTGGGGAAATTTTGGGCTTTAACCCTTACTCTACCACGCGGCAATATTATCGCCGTTTTGGGTGCCCCGTCTTTGGCCCCGCCTCCCGAGCGCATTTTCAAAATAGTGCTGGTAGAGTAAGGGTTAAATGGCCCTGATGGTTGAACCTTTTAAGCCCATCCCTCTTGGTGATTTTACTATGCACTCAATTAGGTCTGGGTTCTAAGCCTGTCACCACACCTGTTTATGAGCATGGCAAAGAATAAAAGGAAATTAAAAATCCAATGATTACCTGCATGAGTTGGTCATGTTTGTCCGGGTCAAAGTCTCCTTCGAGGTCCCTGACATCAAACCCTACGGTGGCGTTTCCAGTTATCAGCTTCAGCTTCTCCAGTTGGTCCATTATTTCTTGTTTTTTCAAGTTTTTTAGTTGTTTTAACTCTTCCACTTTCTTTTGCTTTTCCTGCAAATAGAACATTCATTCAAACGTTATACACATGTAATGTATATTCACAAAGGGAATGAATTAGGAAAGAGGACACACTTTTTAAATAAATTGAACCAACGTTTATTCACTAATTACTTTGGTTTCTTCGCAAAAAAATTCATCATACTTTCAAAAGAAATTAAAAAGGGACATCTACAAAACATATCAGCAATAATTCTCCTAAAATATACTGAAAAATAGCCCAATTATTTTTGTTATTTTGGGCATATTAAAATCTCAGGAATTCACTACTAAAATGCTGTCTGATGGCTAAATACACCCTTAGAGCCAGCTAAACTATACATTTTGCATAAATCAAAATTATGCAAAAATAAGCCAAAAGTGGAAATCCAGTTACTTTCTATAAAAAAAAGCCATAATAAAATATGGGTTTTACTCATCTTTGTAAAACAAATATCCTTTAACATGTATATTTTCATGAATCAGTGCATTAACCCTTACGCTACCACGCGGTGATAGTATCGCCATTTTTAAACCACCTTTTTCTAAAAACAAAATCGGGACTTTACCACAGTCCTATAGGAGTAATCTTGGTATCATTTTAAAGTACTCAGATATTTCTTTTACAAAATGTAGCTTCTTTATAGGGGTCATATTACAGAATTTTGAGAAAAAGTACATTGAAAAAGGGTAAAAATCAAAAATTGCTAAAAAATGTTTTTTTTCTTCTTTGAAATCTTACAATAACTTGTCCTAAGACATGACAGCATTAGTTTCTGGTCTAATTTCTATAATCCCTATCTGCATTCTTTTGTTCTGGAGAAATTTCTTCAAAATTTCATAAATTTCTGTCATTTTTGACCTCTTTAAAAAAAGAAATTAATGTACCCAAACCGTACATCACACATGCTTCGGTTGAATCGCCATTCGAAAGTGCTTAAAATTTCCTTTTATTTGATATATAAATAAAGGCATACCCCCTCCCCCCTTCCTCTCTATTTAGAACCTTTCCTATAAGAATTATATTTCACCTCTCCAATTTAAACAGCTACGTGGTGCAGAGGAAATGTACGCGGCTAGCACGAAATTGCTCCAGGTTCGAGTCTCACCATAACCACTGCGTAATAATTTTTCTGCTGCAGCTTTCAGGGGTCTTTCGACTCTAATCATTTTTGATGTGTTTTCATCTTTCCTTTCCTTCTAAAAATTATAAATCAGTATCATTGGAAAGGAATTTTCATAAAAATCTAAATATGTTACACAAATCTCTGTTTTCAATATTGACAAGAAGTTATACTTCTACAAAGATTGACCAAACTTAGCCAAAAATTGCTTAATTTGCATATTTTTGTCCAATATTTCCTAAAATGGCTTTCATTACTCAAAAGATAAATATTTTAGCCTCTATTCCAACCGAACTTGTGAAAAAGAAAATTAAAGGAAAGTTGTCAAAAATGCATATGAAAAAAGGTTACGAAAATTGGGCTATTTTTTTTAAAGCCCTGATAGAGTAAGGGTTAAATTAAGAAACAATACCTCGTCCTTTCTGGTCTTTCTTTCTATTCTCTTCTCTGCTCGGGACGTGTCCTTCCTCCTCAAAGAACTGCCCACAGTCCTGGGGTACCTTTTGATCTAAAAATATATCAAAAACTAGGTGAAAAACCTAACAAAAACTAGGTGAAAAATATAACAAAAACTAATTGAAAAAACAACAAAAACTAGGTAAAAATCATTTAAAAAAAAAAGGTAAAAAAACCTAACAAAAACTAGGTAAAAAAAACATAACAAAAACTAGGTAAAAAACTTAACCAAAACTAGGTGAAAAAACTAAGTGAAACTAGAACGGTAAATACCGTCATGGTTCGCATGCCCATGCAAATTGACACTCATATTATATGACAAGGCCAATTATAAAAATGGCATCTCACACTAAGTCCCACATGTCATCCCGTGTACCACATGGCATCTCACCCCATGTCCCACATGGCATCCCACCCCATGTCCCATGTGGCATCCCACCCCATGTCCCACATGGCATCCCACCCCATGTCCTACATGGCATCCCATCCTATGTCCCACATGGCAATCCATCATATCTTCCACATGGCATCCCACCCGATGACATCCCATGTCCCACGTGGCATTCCATCATATGTCCCACAGGGCATCCCATCCTATGACCCACATGGCATTGCACCCTATGTCCCACATCCTATCATTCCACCATATCTCCCACATGGCATTCCACCATATCTCCCACATGGCATTCCACCATACAGTGTCTCACAAGGCATTCCACCATATGTCCCACATGGCATTCCACCATTTCCCACATGGCATCCCATGCTATGACCCACATGGATCCAATCCCACATGTACATCCCACATTAATCCAACCATATGTACCACATGACATCCCTCCATATGTCCCACATGGCATCCCTCCCTGTGTCTCTCATCAGTGACTTCCCACCCGATGTTCCACATAGCATCCCACCATGTTTCACATGGTATCCCTCCCAATGTCCCAATTATATCCTACTTTATGTCCCACATGGCATCACATCCCATGTCCCACATGGCATCACATCCTATGTCCCCATGGCCTCCTACCCTATGTCCCACATATCCTCCTAACCTATGTCACACATGGCATCCTACCTTATGTTCCACATGGCATCCTACCCTATGTCACACATGGCATCTCAACCTATGTCACATTCTGTGTTACTCGTGGCATCTAACCATGTCCCACATGGCATTCTACCCTGTTCCACATGGCATCCCACCCTATGTCCCACATGGCATCCCACCCCATGTCCCACATGACATCCCATAGGCTCCATAAGAAGTCTCATCCTAGCTATCACAGTTCCTGATTGAGCATACTATGTATGAAAGTGTCAGTTCATATAATAACTTATATGCAAATGTGCTGTTGAATAAGAAAAAAAGGTGGAGTCAAATAATTATGTCTGATATAGCCCTTGGTGTATACAACATGGTAAATATTATATCATATGTCCTTAATGGCCCCCATCCATGTCCCACATGGCATCCCTCCTTATGTCCATATGCAGTCACATCCTGTCACACTCCCTGACTAAGCATACTAAATAAAAAATTCTGGTCAGGTCATATACTGTAGCAACTTTATGCAAATTTTATGCAAAAAAACTAAGTGAAAAAACATAACAAAAGCTAGGGAAAAAACAACAAAAACTAGAGAGAAAAAACCTAACAAAAACTAGGTGCAAAAACAAAAGCTAAGTGTAAAAACATTACAAAAGCTAGGAAAAAAAACAAAACAAAAACATAACAAGAACAAGAACTGTCGGAAGGACAGTATGCTCAACTATTCAAAGCTAGTATAGAGAATGGGCTTATTGAGGGAAGTATATAGAGGTAGAAGGGGCAGATAATTTTAAAATTACTTGAGCTTTGAAAGATGCACTTACATTTTCATTTGCTTTGTTAATTTTCACAACATTTTACTACAAGCTTCAATTTTTTGTTTGAGTTTTCCCAGATATTTTAAGACAAAATAAAAAGCTCATGGTTACCTCACCCAGGCAGTAACTCAGAAAACATGTAAAAGCTAGCAGTCTTTATCAGTGTAACACCTCTCTTAGTTCTATCATTGAACAACAAAGAAAGGAGAGGCCCTAACTTGCCAATGTCATGAAAGAATGTCATTAAGCCTTTCCAACCTGTACCCTCCTCCAACCCCTACACATTCTCAGAACTACATCCTAGATTGTAATACAGCTTCCAATTAAAGAAAATATGTGTGTCAAGCAAAGTCAAGCAGCATGAAAAATGTACAATAACATTAAAGCAAAATTATCAAAACAATATTGCTTAACGTATGACAAGCTACCAATTGGAAACAATACAAATCCCCTCACCGCTAATAATGCATATTCCAGAATGTCCCACATTCTAAACGGTCCCAAATGTCATCCCATGCCTATACTGCATGCAATCACACCTAAAAACAGATACATACTGTGTCTTTCCACCACTTGCATTACCCACATGCCATTACAACTGAAATCCAGGATGACACCCTACCACATGCCATTCCACCCTGTTCCACATATTGACCCACCCTGTTCCACATGCCAACCCACCCTGTTCCACATGCCAACCAAGCCTGTTCCACATACCAAGCCACCTGGTTCCACATGCCAACCCACCCTGTTTTACATGCCAACCCACCCTCCTGTCCAATAAGCCAATGCATCCTGACCCACATCTCACCCCACCCTGCCATACATACAATTCCACCCTGTCCCACATGAAATCCCACCCTCATCCTAATTCCTTCAGCTACTTTATCATCATGTTATCGTCTACCCCACATTCCACCTATTGTTTATATAAACCCCTAATTAAAATTCTTTAGAAGCGAGGAAACTTTTTTTTTGCTTCTTTATTCATGGGAAGACAAAAATTTTGATTCCTATTTATATCATAACAAACTAGAAATGTGAAGCAAGTCTTTTTGATCTCAGGTCAAATATTTTTTAGATCAAATATTTTTGATCTCAGGTCAAACATTTTGCAGCAAAGTCTATTTTTATGCAAATAACCTAATTAATATGCACACTATACCTCACCAATAAGTGTGAACAATGCTCTTCACATATACTGTATGATCATTTGTTTAAGCAAATTCACTACACCCACTTTAATTCAAGAGATACCACAGATACAAATATTTTCATTGCTATGCAAATAAGCTAATTAGTATGCACACATAACCTCACCAATCATGCTCAACTGAACAGTACCAATGCCCTCTACCACTGTACCAAGTTATTATCTTAAGTGAATTATTTTGTATGAAAGTCTCTTATGCAAATAACCTAATTAATCTGCACATTCCACCTCCCCATAGACAATGCTCTTCACATATATAATCATTTGTGTAAACAAAATCCCACTCCCGTTTTAATTTAAGACATATCATAGATACAATTATTTTTATGTTATGTAAATAAAGTAATTAGTATGCACTCACATTACCGCTAATCATGCTTATTTGAACAGTACCCATGTCCTCTACCCCTGTGCTAAGCTTAACATGAATGTACACGATTCATAATTTAAGTTGTTCGCTCATGTGAAACATTTTATACAAAAGTCTATTGTTCTGCAAATCACCTAATTAACATGTACACTTCACCTCACCATTACATGTAGACAATGGTCTTCACAAATATAATCATTTGTGTTAACAAAATCCCCACACCCACTTTAATTTAAGAGATATCATAGATTTACCACACTAAGCATAGCGGGAATATCTACGAGAGTTATACTTACTTTACATGAAATGTGCCCCTACCTCAACCAAGACGCATCCGTCGGCACTGACGGTGAAAGTCTGACGGGTGGAAACTTACTACACCAGTCATATTAAACACAGATAAGAAATTTAAACTTGAATATCTCCTTAACAGAATAAGATATTGAAGCAGTTTCTTCATCATTTTGTTTCCTTTAAAGCTCTCTTTCATATAAGATAAACCTGCGTGACCACTGAACTAATCCTTTAAAGTTAAGTGGCATTGGTAACAGACATGGCAGTCATAACTGGCTGGGGGCAAAACAACTTACAAATTCCTGGTCTGGCTCTTCAAATCTAAAGTTATACTTCCTCTCAAAGTCATCCTGCTGTTCAAGGAGCCTCTCCTCTTCAGAAAAGTCCTCGTCTTCACTCAAATTGACCACGTCCGTCCTGTAAGAATGCAATTTCATTTTGTGCTTACTTGAATCTTAATGGCATTGACGTATCTATGAAGGTTTCATGAAAACAATCCAGAATTCTAAGGCACAAATGTTCCAAGAAAATATCTTTAACACATGTAAACAACTCATTTGATTTATTTCTCAAACTTTGTTGAAGTAGTTTTGAAATGAATTATATGAACAATAAGGTTATTTTGTATAAGGCCTGAGTCAGGTAGCAAGAAATTGGAACTAGAAATAAACAAAGCATATCAAATAGTTTGATCATATGACTCACCCTGCCTTAGTTAGTATGATAAACAACATTAAAGTCTAAATCCAAACAAATTTGACGATGACAGAGACAACCACGGCCGCAGCGACAACAATGACAATGATGTTACATTAATGTAAATGAAAATGTTGGGACCACCTTTAGACAGTTTATTCAGGAATATAACTGTACGACACCCGCCCTAGTACAATGTATACACATTGATACATACTTTGAAGGGAAATATTTACACGATTCAACATGATATACAAAATGAATACATCTTAATCAATAATGAGTGTGTTTAACCTCACCGAATTTAAATACTTTTTAACAAATCATGACATATTCTAAATGAAGGAATAGAAATCTATCAAAAGTTATTTCAAAAGAAAGAACTGATTTATTTTTGCATCAAAGATGATCACTTTTGTTTGTCAGGAAATCTTGTGAAATATTAAAGCAGAGATAAAATCGTTTGTGTAATTTTTGTAGAATGGGCAAATGAAATTCGTCTTTAACAAAACCTATTTCTCCAAAATATACAAATTCTTTCCTCAAATGGAGAATTGCTCCATTGCCTAGTTTCAATTTTTAAATCATGACTAGACAATCGAAATTGACAAAGACTTTGATTGTATTTACTAACTGAGATGCAACTTAATACTTTTCACGAGTGAAATCAGATATAAAGGTACGATATGCTATTCATTTAAATTTATTTCCCTTGTCCAGTTTTGAACGTGAATGTCTTTGCTCAAAAAGGATTGTAAATGTCCTTTTGCTTCCTTGATTCAGTTACGCTTCCCCAAAACCCAGAGAAAGTAATACTATTTTAAAGTTTTATGGTCTAACATGCGAAAACTCTCTCTGCTAGTGAAAGCTGTTTCTTATGAGCTATGGAACAGAAACAATCACACCAGCTATAAAGCAAAGAAGCTTCTGCCAATACATTATAACAGACATAGCTCTATTTACAAAAAGAAAGGTCGCGACCCAATTGATTAAAACAGCAGTAATCACATACCCATCTCCTTTATGCACATAACCTTTATTCAATATGTAATCCCGCAAGAATTGTTCACTTTCCTCCAGTTCTGGATCGGTCCATATCTTCCGTAGAGCACTCTAAATAAAGACAAAAAAACAAAAAAAACTTGGTAAAAGTTTATTTGACTGCCGAGTTGGAATTATTTATAAAATTTCTCACGGTTCTGATTGAAGGTGTCAAAAATCTTTCAACGTAAAGTGTAGTGAATACATCTTCATATACTTCCCTCTTTCGCAAATAATGTACTTTTATCCCACAATTACACGGGGGACGTTTTTAGAGCATATACTTACCACATATACTGTTGTTTACTCAAGAAATCTATCAAATTAATTTTTTTGATATCTTATTTTTCTTCCCCCGAATTCCTAATTTTCCTGCGCTTAAAATTGCCAGAACTGTAGATTTTTTCCAGCTCCACATGACTGAAACTATTCAAAAGTATGTGTCTAAGTTTTGTTGACATACTCAAATCACTTGAATAGGTGTCTAACAAAAGGAAATATTTTTGAAATGTACATAAATATATAATTAATCCAGGGTGTATCCGGGGTAGGTGGCAGGGGTTTAAAAGTCAGGCTTGATTATTCAGCAGCCATTTTATAATGGCGATTCTGCATGATGATCTGAGATGCCTATTAAAACTTGTCCAGATACCTCTCAGGACAGAAACTACAATTACCATCCTCGGTAGTTTGTATTCTTTCTATTGAAATCCATTCAGACAACTATTAGCGGAAACTCATAGTGATATAAATTGTGAAAGTGAAAGTGCTGTGTAGTTGTATAGAACCAAAGATTACTGTGCTCACAATGTGGTTAATCAAGCATTGGTGTTCAAGTTAACAAAATGAGTCCAGGAGAGTGAGACTTACTATCTCCCAACTAATTCCTTTGCAACTAGGGACTTCAGGGTGGAAAGTAACAGACCAGGTAGGTCATACTGGTCCATCACTTGAGGGCATTTTAATTAATTATAATAACATTTGGTCTTATATAACGCTATCATACACTGAATTCAAAGCACTTTACAGCAGTCATAATTTATCCATCTTTTCGCATAATGACGAATGTCGCTTGTGTAGTGACAAATGTCAAAACTGAAATGATTAATTCCGCATACTGACAAATGTTCGGAAAATTTTGAAGCTTGATGAAATAAAAGTTGATAAACATATATAGCTTAATATACTAATGGAAAGAGGAAATGATAATCTTTTGACAATTGTACTTACAATAAAGATATTTTACGCACAATCTTATTTCATGAAGCTTCAAAGACATTTATCAGTATGTGGAAATAATAATTCAATATTTCGCACCAACTTTCATTGCAGCTAAATAAGACATTCATCAGCATGCGGAAAGAAGAACGAATTTACCCCGCTAAGCGTAGTGGGGATATTAACGAGAGTTATACTTACTTTCCATGCTATAAATATGCAATCTGGTCACATGACCTGATTCTAATGCACTTCTAACCGACCTTAAAATCGTACTTACCAGCCAGCCCTAACCTCCATATAACCTCTGCTAACCCTCACATTCCACCGATGCCTAAACGACAGGGGAGGCGAGCTGGGATGCATGGAAGGTAAGTATAACTCTCGTAAATATCCCCGCTACTCTTAGCAGGGTAAATTTACTTGAAGTTATACCTTACCTTCCATGCTATAAATATGCAATCAGATTGCAGCCGAGGATTGGAAGGAAGGGAGTTCAGGGCGCAGCACAATTTTCTAAAGGCTGGTACTAAAACTCACACTAATCTTATCCTGTATAAAGGACGAAATTCCTTCTCTCAAGGATGAAAGACCTCAGAGTGGGAAGTACTAAAACATAGTAAACCACTTCTAGTTACAGTCAAACCAAACAAGGCAATATTCGTAAACAGTAACTGAGGCAAACATCCCATGAACCTAAGTTAGAAACTCGGAAAACATGCCAACCGGAAGAGCATTTGGACACGTTATGAAAATCATAGTAGTGTCTACAAAAACGCCACAAAACGCACCGGGTTCCTCCACAAGACGGAGCCGGCTAGTAAAATACTATTGGAAATGAAACGTGTACTAGCTAAAATGAATTGAAGAAATCCCAGACCAGGGAAAAATTTGTTAGCGCGTAACTGCTTAAGAGCAAAAGTTAGCGGGGTAACACGAACTTCGCAAAGTAAGTCAGGCAAAAACAAGGGAAAAAACCATGATAAGCGTTTTCCCGAACAGCTGCACGAGAAATCCTGTGAAAGGGGCTATGCCTCGAACCCGAGTGCATACCCCAGCCATTCCATAAACAGTGTCGACTACTTAAAGAGAAAGCTACTGAACGATCCATTGGAGGAAAATGTCTCGTGACACAGTACGATGAGATCTCCGTGTAACTTCCCAGTGGTCGCGAGTCAAAGACCGTCGACCCAACTGGAAAACCTCGGTGGATGGCTGCAAGCTATCCCAGAGCCCATGAATGAACCAAATCTGAGAGAGGGCCCCCTCCAAAACGGGGAGGGGGGTGAACAACTCCTCAGAAAGGCCTTGCTACGCCGAGGATAAGTGGACTTAGGCCACACCGTCAAACAAAGTGCTCTGGGACTGAGGTGCAGTTTGCCGCAGCTCAGGGAAAAGACAAAAGTCGTCCCTGACCTGAGTCTCCTACAGGAAGCCTGCAGGGTCTTGAGCAGCTGAGGGAACCGCAGTTCACCGGGCAAAGTGGGCGTTATCGGTTGTACGTCGCCTAGCTTAGTATACTCGGTACTAGCATAAAAGGGGAAAACGTATCTCACATAGTGAGTTTTTTTTAATATAAATGCATCAACCCTGTAGCTGTGAGACAAGTTTTGGGTTGTAAGACAGCAGAGCCGTAAGACATTGTCTACGGCTCCAAAGCGATGTCTGAAAACTGTAGCAGTTGCGGAACCGTATAGCTCTAGGCCACTCCTATCTACAGCGAAACTTGTCTATGAAGTTGATTGGAAAAGGCGTTAACGTATGACATATAGTTACAACCTTGGAACTACAGAGCCTATGGCTATGGATGTGGAGAAAAGTAATACCGTATGTCTGTACTGATAGTTAACTAACAAGCTGTAAAGCCGCGTTGAACTGCTTTAAGAAGGTCTTAAAGTATAGAATGAACTATACGTGCCGTTGTTTTTAATAGCTACCCCAATCGTTAGGTTGTCTATCAAAAAGCCACCTACGTCAAGAAAAATATCCCTCATGGAGTTAATTTTGACAAGGGGTTTAACGTACTACGTCAACGTTAATCAGAAAAAGTTAACACAGTAAACTACAAATACAGGCCTTCCGAACTCAGTAATCTTATTGAGAAGGTGGCCGTAGCGTAAGTAGAAACTCTGAGACTAATTGATTTATATTTTCTGAAAAAGAAAAAATATATATATATATGAATGCATACATATACAAATACACCAAGATGCCCCTACGGGGGATGCACCTATGATCCTTCAATCACGCTTATAGCTAGACAAGGCATAACAACTTAGTGCATCAACAAAATTTTAACAGCAAAATTTTATCTGAAAAATTTGTAGAACCCAAGAAAAAGCATCAAACGTAAAAACTTTATTAGCGTAGGGGTAGCGTGGAAAACACAAACCATTGAGTAGCTTGGCGTCTGTGGAGATAAAAAGAAAAGATTAGATCTTGCGTAAATAGGACGTCGAAGAGTCCCTCTCCTGGTCTCTCCAACACCCCAAAATTCAAGCTTGAAAATGAAAAATGTTAACTTGATTTTATGCGAGAAAAACAAAAACACGACAAACACTGGTAACGCTAATTATAATATAGGCTCTCTTGTAACGACTGTAGCTCCTTGGAGCTGTAAGAAGCCGACTCCTCGAACACTCTGTGGTGATGTCAACCCAATGCGCATGCGCCAACATCAATTGAAGAAATTGGCCATATGCACACAAGAACCTGTACTGAAGATATCCTAACATGTAAATACAAGGCATAGTATAACGCTAGGCTCTCCTTGTGGAAAGACAAGGCCGAGGGTGAAAAACACCTAAACCCAGGGGCAAAAGGTCCACTAGACAGGCACACCTGGTGCTTTAGGGCCTAAAACACCCACCACGAGAGTGGGACACTCTTGAACTAGCCACCCGCTTTGCACGAATGGAGACAGAAATTCTCTATCCTAAGTGTAGGCTACACGGGAAAGTCCTGGGAGTCGGACCGAAGAAAACCCGGACCCATGGCTACCTCGTCTTACCTCAGAAGACTTGAAAGGGCGAACCGGATAAGATAGAGCAGCGTAAAAACCTGCCTGGTAGGAGCTGCAAAGGAGAAAATTGTTAGAAAAAGGTTAAATTTATAAAAAAAAATTTGACCAGTTCCAGCGATGATGTGAAAACAATGCGCTGAAAAAGAAGTGAGGTTAATAGAGGTTATATGGAGGATTAGGGCTGGCTAGTAACTACATTTTTAAGGTCGGTTAGAAGTGCGTTAGAATCAGGTCATGTGATCAGATTGCATATTTATAGCACGGAAGGTAAGGTATAACTTGAAGTAAATTGACAAATTTATGTAAATTACCTTTCAGGAAATCAAATGGCTTCCCAGCAAACGTGTTTTTAAATGTCATGCAAATATTTGGATAAATATTGTAATCATTTACATTTGCAGTCTGATGGAAGAGTTGCCACAATAATTTAATCATAATCAACCTAAAATTTATATCATAAATATAATTTCACTGTGAAAAATGTTATAGTAACATCTTTGTAATCAAGAAAGAGAACATTTGCAACAAAACAAGAGAGTAAGGGGTGCATGTACCCATTAAAGTGTTGATGCTGTGCATATCAAACAAACATAATTGTTTATGCATTAGCGTTAACGACTGACAGTTGATTAAAACTAATATGTATAAATGCATAAAACTAGGTGATTCTATCTGTTTAAGTTTATTCAATCACAATAATCAAGAACAAAAATCAATTGATACACACACATATATAGATATTTACAGATAAATGATTCAGTTTATGACAGCCCACGTGATGATTTGGGGAAGTGATTCCATAAAAATTTAGATGCCATTATCGAGCGTTTAAAAAGCGCTAAACGGATTTAAAAAACGGTTGTTTACCGTGTATAAAGATAAACAATAGTTAACAATCCAAGCTCCTAAGGACAGTTACTTCCACAGCTTTAATTCAAATACAACCACATACCAGTTCTTGTTTGTCGGTTGTATCTGTCCTCTCAGATTCACCATCAGGCTGCTCTTTCAACCACTTTACATACTCCCTCTCCTCCTCATGCTAGAATAAGAAAATTCTTGTTACATCATCAGGTGAAGAAATAATAACATCTACTCAAGTAGACCCTGTATAGTTATTATTCTGTTAACATGGTTGTGAGTCACAAAAGTATATTCCAATAAAATACACAAAACACTTTTGAAGAGGGTGAAGGTGTGATTTTTTACTTTCGTCTAATTTCAGTCATTCTACAATGCAGAAAAAAAACATCTGAAGCTTCATTCTTGCCCTGCAACCCTGAAGTCATGTTTGACATCTGACATTGTCTTCCGTTCAGGAGAAATTGAACTTAACACTTACTCTACCAGGGGTTTGAAAAATGTGAGCCAAATTTCGGTAACTTTTTTTTGTATGAATTTTTGACAACTTTCCTTTCATTACAAGTTTGGTTTTAATGTAAGCTAACATATTGATCTTTTCAGTAATTAAAGCAAAATCAGGAAAAATTGGACAACTATATTCAATTTAAGCAATTTTTGGCTAAATTCGGTCACCAAAATCATGGGCCAATTTTTGCACGAGTATAATTTCTTGTGAATATTGAAAACCAGAGTTTTGTGTTACATATTTATATTCTTTATGAAATTTCCTTTTCAATGATGCTAATCTACCATTATTAGTTTAAAGGGAAAGATGAGAAAACAGTAAAAATAATTTTAAAAAAATGACCCCTGAAAACCGCAGCAGAAAATTTACAGTGCAGTAGTCTCACCAAAGGTTCGAACCTGGTGTGCTCATGTGCTAGTATGCGTTGATAACCGCTACACTATGTAGTCATTATTTTACTCAAAGGGGAAATTTAATACTTATAACGTTGGGTAAATTTAGAGGGGGTATGCCTTTATTTATATATCAAATGAAACAAAATTTCCAGCCGTTTTGAACAGCATGGGCAATGTATGGTTTTAGTAGACAATTTTAATTCAAAAAATGGTGTTAAAAATGGCAATAATCATGAAATTTTGAAGAAATTTCCCCAGAAAAAAAAAAGATTGCAGATATGTATAATAGAAATTTGACCAGAAATCAATACTATCATGTCTTAGGACTTGCATGTTTGATTTTGAAGCAAAAATGTGATCTTAAAGTTTGGTAAGTTTAAAAAAACAAACATTTTTTGTCAATTCTTTAGCAATTTTTGAGTTTTACCCATTTTCAAGATAGTTTTTCTCAAAAATCTGTATTATATCTAAGTTACATTTTGTGAAAGAAATATTTGAGTCATACTCTTATATCATACTAGGTTTACTCATACAGAACTTTGGTAAGGTCCAAATTTTATTTTTAGAAAAAGGTGGTTTGAAACCGGCGATATTAGTCACTGTGTGGTAGAGTAAAGCTTAAACAAGTAACAAGTTTCTATGAAAAAGATTGGTGTAGAAATTCTACTAAAGAAGTGTGATGTCACACCCTCACTTCCTTATCTGTTACTAGTGTATTTATTGAATTACAGTAAGTGAACCTTTTTAATTGCATCTGATGATATATTTGTTTCCATGATATTTATGCATAAGCCATACCCACCATGCAGATCAATAAAAATGTTGACAACATTAAGATACATGTGCACAATAATCAATAACATTTTCATAGCAAGTATGATGCAAAAACAATTGCTCATTTATCCTCCTATTTCAAGAAATTGTCGGTAAGCCCCGCTAACTCATTAATATTCGTGACATCACTTCCACAACAGCAGAACATAGATAGAGACCATACCCATCTGTGTACCACATATATGATATAAGTATGATATACTGTTCATGAGGTATGGTGATTACAATGATTTTTGAGTGATTATGGTGATTACAATGACTTTCACACATTAAGCCACGTCCGCTCACCATGCATATTAATGACATCTGATGATAACATAAACATCTGCACAATAACCAAAATTATTATCATGACCAGTATAATGCGAAACGGAAATACGGTTGCTCATGTATTAAGCCCTACCCACTCATTAATATGCATGTCCATCACAAAAAATAGGGCACATCTGCAGACCATGGGCTATCTGTGTACCACACATCACGCGAATCACAATTTATTGTTCTTGGGATATTGTGTGTACAAGCTCTTTTCAGCAAAATCATATTAAGCCCCGCCCACTACACATTTAATAAAATTTAGCGTTGTTATACGATCAAAACGTACACACTACTACACATCAGCTAACATCATAATTGTACCACATATGAAACAAAAGCAAATGTGTAATTGTTAAAATATGAACATTTCAAGATTTTTACATTGAGCCTTGCCTCATTGATATGCATGACATCACCACCCCAAAACAATAGGGCACATCTGCAGACCATGGGCTATCTGTGTACCACATGTGACATGAATCCAGTTTACCATTCTTGAATTACCGTGCTTACAAGCTCTTTTCAGCAAAATCATCTTACGCCTCACCCACTATTGATATTAATAAAATTCACTGTGTTTATACCATGAACAAGTACACACTAGCTAACATCATGATTGTACCAAATATGAAACAAAGCAGACATGTCATTGTTAAAATATAAACATTTCAAGATTTTGTAATTAAGCCCCGCCTACCCATTAATATGCACGATATCACCACCCAAAAAAGATAGGGCACATCTGCAGGCCATGGGCTATCTGTGCACCACATATGACATGAATCCAGTTCACCATTCTTGAGGTACTGTGTTTACAAGCTCTTTTCAGCAAAATCATATTATGCCTTACCCACTACGCATGTTAATGAAATTCAACGCTTTTATACCATGAACATGTACACACTAGCTAACATCATAAAAGCCCCAAACATGAAACAAAACAAACTATGTGATTGTTAAAATGTGAGCATTTCAAGATTTGTACATTAAGCCCCGCCTAATCATTAATATGCATGACATCACCATTAAAACAATAGGGCACATCTAGGGACCATGGGCTATCTGTGTACCACGTATGATATGAATCCAGAGTACCTTTTTTGAGACATTGTCTTTATAAGCGAGGCATCACAAACATACATACATTCATATGGCCATACATACAGCACATGCATATATACATACAGCCTGTACACACACACACACCATCATGACCGCATAGGTTCCTGATGCTATCGCATCAGAAATTCAGATCAAACGTTAATGTAGATGTCTCCTTAACAGAACAAGATATTTTGTCACAATTTTTTTTTCCATCAAAGATGACACATGCATGACTACTGAACTAATTCTTTACGAAATAAAACCTTTTCTTTCTTGGACTTTTCCTTCTTTATAAACATCAAGTTTTCTTCTGAGTCGCTGTCATTATCCTTGAGAGCCGTCTCAAAGCTGCAGGGAGAAAGAAGAACAGTAAAAATTAAAAATCAAAGTATCTCTTAAGATAAACACTGCATTCTGTACTAATAATGGCGTGGCAACATACATTTTGCATTTTCAAAATTGATTAGCAAAAATGGCTGACATTGCTAACAATGAGGATATTTTATAGAAAGAATTGCTGATCCAATCCAAATTTTAGTAGGAAACTGTACCATTTTGATTACCAAACTGCTATGTAACACTATGTCATCAGTTGACCTGAGCAGAGTGGAAATGCCTTAACCGTCAAGGACGACAGTTGGACGTGCTAAGGTCATCCTAAATATTTACGCCACTAAGCGTAGCGGGGATATTTACGAGAGTTATACTTACTTTCCATGCTATAAATATGCAATCTGGTCACATGAAGACCTGATTCTAACGCACTTCTAACTGACCCTAAAAAAACATAGTAACCAGCCAAGCCCTGACCTCCATAATACCTCTGTACTACCCCTCACTCAACATTCCAACGATGCCTGAACGAGATGTGAGGCGGGCGGGATGCATGGAAGGTAAGTATAACTCTCGTAAATATCCCCGCTACGCTTAGCGGGGTAAATTTACTTCAAGTTATACCTTACCTTCCATGCTGTAAATATGCAATCAGATTGCAACCGAGAATAGGAAAGAAGGGAGTTCAGGTTGCAGCACATGTTTTTTTTTTTTTTAAATGGCTGGTACAAAAACTCACACTAATCGAATCCCGGTCAAAGGACGAAATTCCTTCTCCTCTTAAGGATGAAAGACCTCAGAGCGGGAGGAAGTAAAACATAGTAAAGCACGTCTAGTCACAGTCAAACCGAACAAGGCACCATTCGTTGACAGTAACAGAGGCAAACATCGAATGAACCTGAGCTAAAAACTCAGAAAAACAAGCCAACCGGAAGAGCGTTTGGACACAAGACGGAACTGGCTAGTAAACTACGATTGGGATCAAAGCGTGTACCAACTAAAACGAATTGAAGAAATCCCAGACCAGGGAAAAATTCGTTAGCGCGTAACCGCGTAAGAGCAAAAGTTAGCGGGGTAACACGAACGTCGTAAAGCGAGTCAGACCAAAAACAAGAAAAAAAACGTGAAAAGCGTTTTCCCGAATGGCGGCACGAGAAATCCGTGAAAGGGCTATGCCTCGAGCCCGAGTGCATACCATTCTATGAACAGTTCAGACTACTTTAAAAGAAAGTTACTGGACAATCTATCGGAGGAAAATTTCACAAGACACACTACAAAGAGACCTCCGTGTAACTTTCCAGTGGTCGCAAGTCAAAGACCGTAGACCCAACTGGAAAAACCTCCATGGATAACTGCAAGTTATCCCAGAGCTCATGACTGAACCAAGTTTGAGAAAGGGCCCACCTCCACCACGGGGGGGGGTGAGCAACCTCTCAGAAAAGCCATGCTAGGTCAAGGAAAGGCGGACTAAGGCCACACCATCAATGTAGCGCTCTGGGACTAAGATGCAGTCTGCCGGAGCCCGGGAAAGAGACAAAAATCGTCCCTGACCCGAGGCCCGTACGTAAAGCCTGCAAGGGCTTGAGCAGCCGAGGGAACCGCAGTGAGCCAGGAAAAGTGGGCGCTATCGGCCGTACGTCACCTAGCGTAGCATACTTGGTACTAGCATGAAAGGCGGAAAACGTTACCCACATAGTTAAGTTCTGAAGAAACCAAATGCGTCGACCCTGAAACCCGCGGGTCAGGAGAAAGGACGCAAAGAAAAGATAGCTTGCAATCATCCACGGATGTGGACAGACCGACGTCCGGGGGACCAAAAAAGGTCATGATCGCTCTGGTCACCTACAGGAAGAACGCCCATCAAGTGGGGGTTCCGCTGAAACGAGACGATAGTGATCATGTACTCGTAGTCCAAGGTGGGCGGCCGTAAGGCTGGCATAGTTCGTCCTGCGCCGAGACGAGAGGAACGATTCCAGAAAACTCTTGGAGGCCGTTCCTATCCGTCTGAAAAGGAGACCACAACAGTGGTGCAAAAACGGCGCGAATCTGAAAAAGCCTCGCTCAGCACTAGCAGTAAAAAGGTGAACAGAAAAACCCCGGCATCCCGCCCGTTGAAAAAGGCCAAGTACCCGTCCAAGTTTCTGCATAAGGGGTCACAAGAAAAGTGCCCCTACCTCGATCAAGACGCATCCGTCGGCACTGATGGTGAACTCTGACGAGTGAAAACTTTGTTCCTCACACCAGGTGGGAGCATCCGCACCACCACCAAAGGGGGTGGCCACAGACTAAACGTGTAAAGCGGAGGTACTGAATGATACAATCTGCAGTCCAGAAAAACCGCTGACCCTGAGCAAAAGGTGTTTAAACTTTACTGACCAAAAAGCAATGACTAGCGAATTTAAAAAGCAGGCCGTTAATATAAAACGTATACAAAAAGGGCTGCAAACCGTGTAAGGCTATGTAGCTGTGAGACGGTTTTGGGTCATAAGACCGCAGAGCCGTACAACATAGTCGACGGCACCAAAGCGGTGTCTGAAAACTGTAGCAGTTGCGGAACCGCGTAGTTCCAGGCCACTCCTATCAACAGCGAAACTTATCTATGAAGTTGACTGGAAAAAGGTGTTAACGTACTACGTATAGCAACAACCTTGGAACTGCGGAGCCTATGGCTACGAGTGTGGAGAAACCTAATACGGTATGTCTGTACGGGTAGTTAAGTAACAGGCCGTAAAGCCGCATTAAACTGCTTTAAGGTGGTAAAGTATGGAATGAACTATACGCGCCGTTATTTTTAATAGCTATCCCGATCGTGAGCTTGTCTATCAAAAGGCCACCTAGTGTCAAGAAAAGTATCCTTCATGGAGTCAATATTGACAGGAAGGGGGGGGGGGGTGTAACATATTACGCCAACCGGATGAGTCATAAACCCCAGCACTGGGGTAGAAATCACGAAAGAGTTGACATCCTGTGTATACTACACGGACCGTTAATTCCGTTAAACACCCTTCACTATGGAGCTGCGGAGCGCGTGGCTACTTGGGGCACTTACGCCGTACAAAGTATGCAACCCCGTTAAGTATTATAGAGCCGTTATGGTTCTACAAAGGCGTCAGCATGACAAGTAAAATCCACTAGTCATCTGCCAAGTTTGTCTCTGTTCACCATGGAGCAGAAAACTAGTGGCTACGCGAGGGGGACAACGGGTACTGGTACGCGTCTCTAACGTAGAAGCTATCAGTACAAAAGAACCGTCTAGGTCTACGATAGCATTAACGTACTATGTCCGTAACATGAGTCGTTACCTCAGTATACTTCTATTCACTATAAGGCCACCGAGTAAGTGGCTACGCGTAGAGAAGTTGTACAAATATACTGGGGCCGTATGGAATACGGAGGAGTTCACGTGCTACACAAGCTACGAGTCGTAAACGTAGTTTGTTTTATCACGGAGCTACGAAACTGGTAGCTGCATGGGGAAGAGGGGGCTACCGTCGTACTCAGTACGTGTCCCGGTAAGAAAAACGGTGGCGGAACTCTGTAGCTCATGGCTACTGGTCCTCTACCACACAGCTGCGCTGCTGGTGTAGGCTGTTAACTCCGTTTGTATATATTCACTACGGAGCAGCGTAGCCGGTGGCTACGCGTGGGGGACTGCCGTCGAACGCTAAAAGCATCCCGGTAAGAAAGACGACCTCGGAACACTGCAACACGCGGCTAACGCTTGCAATACCCCGAAGTTCCGTTACCCGGGTGTATCTTACGCTGTACGTAAAACCGCGTCAATATCTGTATAATTTGAGCGGAACGTCTCGTTCGACGCAAAAATCATATTCAGAGTAGTTTGAACGGTCGTGGAACTACGTAACACGGAGAAAATGGCTCTCGTGGTGGTTTGCCTCCCATAGAGATGGATTTCCTATCACCCGAGTGCTAGGCCTCGAAACCTGAGCAAGCGCTTACACGCGACGCATCTTGGGAGCGTAACGTACCGACAAACGGGGACTCGTCCTCGTGTCCATGATACTGGTGAAAATCTATGTGGAACCGTGACATTCAACTGGAAATCTCACCAAGTCAGCTCCACGGACGTGGAGAAGGAATAGCTCTCCTAAGATTGTTACTATCACCTGACCATGTAGCTAAAAAGCTAAAGGGTATACTATCGGGTGTGACTTACGTTGTGCGTTACCTTGCTGCAGAACTATGCAGCCCTACGGACCCAAACGTCATCCCATGACCCATACAGGGCCGCCGAGCTGTTTTACAGACCCTTACAGGGGCGTGAAAACAAGCCGTGGGGCCGTATGGAACCGATCACTGGAGCCGTACGGACCCTAATGGACCCGTGCAAGTAATCCAATGGCTCTACAACTAGCCATAAAAAGGTTTACTCACGTAATCCCGTAGGACACCCCCTCTTGTGGGCCTACTGGTCCCATCGCGGAACCAAGGACCACAGCGGTGTACAGGTTTGATCATGTCGATAACACCGGAGCGCAACGTAAGAAGCGTTTACATGCGACGCATCGCAGGACATCTAAGGCGCTTAACGCACCGACACTAGGGACCTGCCCTCCGTGTCGATGATATAGGTGAAAAACATCGCGGAACCGTAACGTTCAACGCGGAAAATCTTACTGAGGCAGTCCACACGGCCGTGGAACAGCGTAGCTAATGGCTACAGAGACAAGAAGAAAATAGTTCTCGTGATGCTATACTTCTCGTGAAGATTGTCACCTATCACCTGACCAAGTAGCTTCCTAGCTAGCGGGCTCAATTTCCAGGTTCATCGTACAGTTATCCCGTTGCAAAAACTCTAAAGTTGTATGGGCCCGTACGGTCTAGAGAAGCGTTTGCATGCTATGCATAGCGAGACCTCTTAGGTGCGTAACGTACCGACACTCGGAGGCCTATCCTCCGTGACTATGATACTGGTGAAAATAATTGCAGAACTGCAACGTTTAACGCGGATAATCGTATTAATGGTGTTCACATGATCGTGGAACTGCGTAGCTAATGGCTACAGAACCAAGAAGAGAATAGGTCTCACAGTGCTACACTTCTTGTGAAGATTATCACTTGTCACCTGACCACGTAGCGTCGTAGCTAGTGGGTGTATATCCGGGTAAATCGTATGGTGTACGATATTCCATTACAAAACTACGGAGCCGTACGCATCTGATCACCGGAACCGCACTCTCTCGGTCGCACCTTGAAAATACCGGTCGCGGTGGAGTCTGTGCTCCGACCACGCCACTTGAACCCAGTCGCTGCAAAGAGTACAAAGAATGGACTTGCAGCATAATATGCACACGTAACGCGTGAGATGGGTGTCACCGGAGCATAAATCGAAGAAACGTTAGCACGCTACGCAGGGACATCATGGGTTTGTAAAGCATCGACACTCGGGAACCTGCCCTCCATGTTCATGATACTGGTGAAAATAATTACGGGACTGTAACTTTCAACGCAGACAACCTTAATTGCATTCACACGAGCCGTGGAACTGCGTAGCTAATGGCTACGGGACCAAGAAGAAAATAACTGTCGTGATGCTATACTTCTTGTAAAGAATGTCATCTGTCACCTGACCACGTAGCTTAGTAGCTAGTGGACGTATAACCGGGTTAACCATACAGTGTACCTTATCCCATTAAAAATGTGTCCGCTCACTGGAGCCGTCCAATGGAAGCGAAAAGGGGCCCGTAAACACGGACTGTGGAATCAAATGGAACCGTACGGACCCATAAACATGGGCCACGAACCATATGGAACCGTCCAATGGAACCGTACGGACCCGTAAACACGGGCTGCGGAACCGTATGAAACCGTACGGACCCGTAAACACGGGCCGCGGAATCGTCCAATGGAACCGTCCGGTCCCGTAAACACGGGCCGCGCAACCGTATGGATCTCGGATCGTCCAATGGAACCGCCCCAAAACCCGTAAACACGGGCCGCGGAACCGTATGGAACCGTCCAATGGAACCTTCTGCCCGTGGCAATGGGCCGCGGAACCGTATGGAACCGTCCAATGGAACCGTCTGCCCCGTAACAATGGGCCGCGGAACCGTATGGAACTCGGAACCGTATGGAACCGTATGCAACCGCCCAACAGAACCGCCCAAAACCCGAACACGGGCTGCGGAACGGTATGGAACCGTCCAACGGAACCATACTAACCCGTAAACAGGTCTCTTTTCAACTTGGGTGGCGCTTTTAACGCTCTCTCTCTTACCGTTTCCGCTCTAGGTGCAACGCCACTAAGAGCTTAATCATCTCTCTCTCTGAACTTCTTTAACTCTAGGTGGCGTTCACTTGGACATCATCTAAGGCGCAACGCCACTGAGTTAATCATTCTCAATATAATTCCTGAAAAGAGAAGAACATATATCAATGCTTACATAAACAAATACAGCAAAAGCGCCCGTACTGGGGGAAGTATCAAAGATCCTACGATCACGCTAAAAGAGAGACGAGGCATAGCAGATGAGTACAGCAAAAGAAATTTTTAAACAGAAAAATCTCTATCTGAAAAACTTTTAAAAACCTGAGAAAACGCATCCAACGTAAAAACTTTACAAGCGCTGGGGTAACGTGGAAAACATAAACCACTGAGTACTCAAAGTCTGTAAAGTTAAAAAGAAGAGATTAGTTTCCCTTAAATAGGATGTCAAAAGACACCCCTCCGGTCTCTCCAAAAATCAAGCTTGAATATTAAAAACTTTGTCTCTGATTTATGTAAGAAAAACGAAAATATTCATACGCTGGTAATGTTAATACAAAAATAAGCTCTCTTGTAACAACTGTAGCTCCTTGGAGCTGTTAGGAGCCGACTCCTCGAACACTCTACGGTGACGTCGACCCAATGCGCATGCGCCAAAATTGAAATAAGAAATTGGCCTAATGCATAACAGAACCTGTACTAAGATATCCTAACGTGCTAATACAATGCATAGTATAACGCTAGGCTCTCCTCGTGGAAGGGCGGGCCGAGGGTGAAAATCACTTAAAACCCGGGGCAAGAGGTCCCCTAGACAGTCACACCTGGTGCTCTAGGACCTAAAACACCCGCCACAAGAGTAGGACGCTCTTGAACTAGCCACTCGCTTTGTACGAATGGAGACAAAAATCCGCTATCCTAAGTGTAGGCTACACGGGTAAAGTCATGTAGGTCGGCCGAAGAAATCTCGGACCCATGGCTACCTCGTCTTACCTCGAAAGACTTAAACAGGCGGGTCGGATGAGAAAGGGCAGCGTAAAAACTCTCCAGGTAGAAGCTGCAAAGGAGAAATGAGTTAAAAAAAGGTTAAATTATAATAAAATAAAAATGACCAGTTTCAGCGATGTTGTGCAAACAACGCGCTGAAAAAGAGTGAGGGGTAGTACAGAGGTATTATGGAGGTCAGGGCTTGGCTGGTTACTACGTTTTTTTAGGGTTGGTTAGAAGTGCGTTAGAATCAGGTCATGTGACCAGATTGCATACTTATAGCATGGAAGGTAAGGTATAACTTGGAAGTAAATATTGTTTGTTTGTTTGATGAGGTCTTAACGGCACCACGACAACGAAGGTCAAATTGTGCCTGAGAGGTCAGATCATTTTAGAGGTAGTAAGGAAAGAGACCAGGGGGAGAATGAGAGAAATTCAAGAACAAAAGCCAGAAAGCTGTGATCGAGAGAGGAGGTGCATGGGTAAAACAAAAAGCAAAGTAGAGAGGGGGTGGAAGAGGAGAATTAAATATGGTTGTAGAGGGATGCATGCTGAAGGAAGGAGATTATTTTATCTGGAGGATTTTTTTGGAAGAACTCAGCAATTGAGTTGTGGGGAGCGAGGGAAGCTCAGGAAAGGTTGTACAGGGGGCAAGCAAGGAGAACGTGTTGGATTGTGAGGATGCAGTGGCAATTGTTACAGAGGGGTTGGGGGGAACCAATAAGAAGGTGGGAGTGAGTGAGGTGGGTGTGACCAATTCTAAGACGGGTAATATGAACGTTGTCGATACGAGAAAGGTTGTTGATGGTGGATTTGATCGGGATTGTGGGCTGGATAACATGGAGTTTGTTATCAATTTGGAAGTTCCATAAGATTTGCCAGCGGTCACGAACAAGAGAAGCGATAAGCGGTTTGATGTCAGAGAGGGTTTTGGGAAAAGAGGAAGGGAGGAGGTTAAGGTCAAGCTTAGCGGCTGTATCAGCCCTGTCATTGCCAGGGATGCCAACATGGCTGGGTATCCAGAAGAAAAGAACACTTTTCCTGCAGAGGGTGGGAGAAAAGAGTTTCCGGAGGAGGAGGTGGCAGGTGAGGTTATCCCATTTAAGATTGAGTAATGAAGTAAGAACAGCCTTTGAGTCAGAGAAAATGGCAAAGTGACTAAGAGGAGAGTATTCAATAAAGTTGAGGGCGAGGAGAATGGCTTTAGCCTCGGCTGAAAAGATGGATGAGTGGTCAGGAAGTCTGCTACTGAGGGTGATGTCTTGGATGATGGCAGCAGCAGCTGTCTTGTTGCCTTCCTTGGAGCCATCAGTATAGATGGAGGTGTAATTTGAGAGTTGGTCTTTGATTTGGTTGTGGAGATTGATGAAGAGGTTAGGGTGAGTTTGAGTTTTGTTATAAGTGGAGAGGTCTAGGTGGACAGAAGGAAGGGGGGTGGCCCAAGGCGGAAAAGTGGGCCAGGAGTAGGTGCCGAGAGTGGCGGGGTTGATGCCAAGTTGAAAGAGGTCTGATTTAACGCGTAAGCTGAAAGGAGGCGATAGGGTTTTAGTCCTATCAAGGAGGGAGGAGAAATTGGGGTACCTAATGAGGTTGTAAACAGGGTTCTGGGTGTTGGTGAGGACTTTAAAAGCATAGGAGAGGCTAAGCTTTTTACATCTAAGTAGAAAGGGGGGTTCGTTGGCTTCAACATGAAGGCTAGTGATTGGGGAGGTCCTGTAGGCGCCTAGACAAAGCCTGAGGGCTTCATTTTGAATGGTGTTAATGTGGTTGAGGTATGAGTTGTGAGCGACACAGTAAACAATATTGCCATAGTCAAGCTTGGCACGAATGGTGAGCCTGAAAATTTTGAGGAGAGCATAGCGGTTCGCTCCCCAAGTAGTGTTGGAGAGCAGTCGGAGGAGGTTGAGGGAGCTATTGCATTTTAGTTTCAGGTTGGTGATGTGGCTTGTAGGTGAGCTTGGGGTCTAGAGTTAGACCAAGGAACTTTGTGTTTTCAACTTTAGGGATGCGATTCCCATTGAGCACAAAGTTCGGGTTGGGGTGGAGGTTGTTGAAATGACAAAAGTGCATGCAGACTGTCTTGTCTTTGGAGAATTTAAAACCGTTATTGTTGCTCCAGACTTGCAGCTGATTGAGGCTGGTTTGGAGCCTATTTTCAACAATAGGAAAGCTAGGGAGGAGTAGAAGATGGTGAAGTCATCCACGTAGAGGGTACGTTTGATGCTGGGGCCAAGGTCATTCCCGATGTCATTAATGCTCAGGTTGAAGAGAGTGGGGGAGAGGATGCTGCCTTGGGGGACGCCCTCTTCTTGGTAGTACGGCTTGGAGAGGGTGAGGCCAATACGAACTTGGAACTGCCTGGGTGAGAGGAAGTTTTGAATAAAGATGGGGAGGTGGCCTCTGAGGCCAATGGTGTGAAGTTTTCGGGTAATGCCGTATTTCCAAGTAGTGTCGAAAGCTTTCTCGAGGTCAAAAAATATGGCAATGAGGTGTTCCTTTTTTGCAAAGGATTCCCGGATAGCGGTGTCGAGCATAATAACTGGTCTAGGGTATTGCGACGTTTTCGGAAGCCGCTTTGGTGAGGAGAGAGGATTCTGTTGGTCTCGAGGAACCAGTTTAGTCTCTGATGAAGTAAATATATACTATATATTTATATATATACGTACATATATATATAATATATATATATATATATATATATATACACATACATATATATTTACCCGCTAAAGCGTAGGGATATTTACGAGAGTTATACTTACCTTCCATGCTATAATATGCAATCTGGTCACACGACCTGATTCTAACGCACTTCTAACCGAACCTAAAAACGCAGTAACCAGCCAAGCCCTGACCTCCATAATACCTCTGTACCACCTCACTCAACATTCCACCGAGGCCTGAACGAGGAGGGGAGGGGGCGGGATGCATGGAAGGTAAGTATAACTCTCGTAAATATCCCCGCCACGCTTAGCGGGTAAATTTACTTCAAGTTATACCTTACCTTCCATGCTATAATATGCAATCAGATTGCAACCGAGGATAGGAAGGAAGGGAGTTCAGATCGCCGCACATTTTTTTTTTTTTTTTTTTTTTTTAATGGCTGGTACGAAAACTCACACGAACCGAATCCCGTTTAAAGCGAAATTCCTTCACCTCGGAAGGATGAAAGACCTCAAGAGTGGGAGGAACTAAAACATAGGAAACCACGGCAAGGTACAGTCAAACCGAACAAGGCACCATTCGTTGACAGTAACGGAGGCAAACCTCGAAAGAACCTGAGCGTAAAGCCCAGAAAAACAAGCCAACCGGAAGAGCGTTTAGACACAATTACAGCAAAGTGTCCACAAAAACGCCACAAGCCACACCGGATTCTGGCCCACGAGACAGAACCGGCGAGGAAACTACGATTGGGAACGGCGTGTACCAACGAAAACGAATTGAAGAAATCTCGGACAAGGGAAAAATTCGTTAGCGCATAACCGCGTAAGAGCTAAAGTTAGCGGGGAACACGAAGCGTCGAAAAGTGAGTCAGACCAAAAACAAGAGAAAAACCGCAAAAAGCGGTTTCTCAACGCCGCACGAGAGATCCGTGAAAGAGGTTATGCCCCGAACCCGAGTGCATACCGCGGCCGTTCTATGAACAGTTCAGACTACTTTAACAGAATGCCACTGGATGATCTATCGGAGGAAAATGTCACATGACACACTACGAAGAGATCTCCCAGAACTCACCAGTGGTCGCGAGTCAAAGACCGTAGACCCCAGTTAAGTAACAGGCCGTAAAACCGCAAGGAAGCAGCTGTAAGGTGTTAAAGTATGGAAGGAACCATACGTGCCGTTGTTGGTAATAGCTACCCCAAACGAAGGTTGTCTACCAAAAGGCCACCTATGGTCAAGAAAAATATCCTTCATGGAGGTAATATTGACAAGTAGGGGTAACGACACGTCAACCGTATGAGTCATAAACCCCAACACTGGGGTAGAAATCACGAAAGAGGTGACGTCCTGTGTATACTACACGGACCGTTAAACACCCTGCACCACGGAGCGGAAAAACGCGCGTGGCTACTGGGGGACTTACGCCGTACAAAGCACGCAACCCCGTTAAGTATAATAGATCCGTTATGGGTCTACAAAGGCGCCAGCATGACAAGTAAAAACCACGAGTCCACCGCTAACGATGTCGCAGCACCACGGAGCAAAAAGCTCGTGGCTACGCCGAGGGGACAACTGGTACTGGTACGTGTCCCAACGGCGAAGTAGCTATCAGTACCAAAGGACCGTCTAGGTCCACGATAGCGTGAACGCACTACACCTGTAACGTGAGTCGTTATCTCATTATACTCTCTTCACCACGGGCCACCGAGTAAGTGGCGACGCGTAGGGAAGAAGTACACAGTACGCTGCGTTCCGTTGAGAATAGGTAAAATATATATAAACTGAGGCCGTAAGAAATACGGAGGAGTTCACGTGCCACGCAAGCTATACGAGTCGTAAACTGAGTTTGTTCCATCACGGAGCTCTGAAACCGGTAGCTGCGTGGGGAAGAGGGGACGACCGTCGTACTCAGTACGTGTCCCGGTAAGAGAAACGCCGCGAACGCAGTAGTTCATGGCTACTGGTCCTCTACCACACAGCCGCGCCGCTGGTATAGGCCGTTAACTCCGTTTGTATAAAATCACTCACGAGCCGCGGCCGGCGGCTACGCGTGGGGACTGCCGCCGAACGCTAAAAACGCCCCAGCAAGAAAAACGACCGCGGAACACTGCAACACGCGCTAACGGTCGCAATATCCCGGTTCCGATACCGGGTTTATCGTGACGTTGTACGTAAAACCGCGTTAATATCTGTAGAATGTGAGCGAGGGTCTCGTTCGACGCAAGAATCACATTCAGAGTAGTTTGAACGGTCGTGGAACTACGTAACACGGAGGGAATAGCTCGTGATGGTATGCCTCCCGTAAAGAAGGAAATCTTATCACCCGAGCGCAGGCCTCAAACCCGAGCAAGCGCTAACACGCGACGCATCCTGGGAGCGTGGACGCATCGACAAACGGGACTCGTCCTCGTGTCCATGAACTGGTGAAAAACTATGCGGAACCGTGACGTTCAACGAAAAATCTTACCAAGTCAGCTCACACGGACGGGGATCTCGAAACTAACGGGTGTGACGACGTTTATGCGTTACCTTGCTGTAGAACTAAGCAGCACTACAGACCCAACGTCAACCCATGCCCCGGACGGAGCCGCTTGTTGTGTTACGGACCCGTGCGGGGCCAAAACAAGCCGTGGGGGCCGTATGGAACCGATCGGAGCCGCACGGACCCTAATGGACCCGATGCAAGGAATCCAATGGCTCTACAACTAGCCGTAAAAAAAGGGGACTAACTCACGTAAGACCCCGTAGGGCGCCGCCTCTTGTTGGCCGACCCGGTCCCATCGCGGAACCGAGGACCACAGCGGTGTACACGGTTTGAACAAGTCGATAACACCAAAGCGCAACCTAAGAAGCGTTTACATGCGACGACCGCAGGACAGTCAAGGCGCAGAACGCACCGACACTAGGGACCTGCCCGTCGTGTCGATGATATAGGCCAAAACATCGCGGAACTGTGACGTTCAACGCGGAAAATCCTACAGAGGCAGTTCACACGGCCGTGGGACAGCGAGCTATGACCAAGCAGCTTCCTAGCTAGCGAACTCAACCGGGTTCATCGTACAGTGTACGTTATCCCGCTGCAAAAACTCCGGTCGTACAGGCCCGCACGGTCTCAGAGAAGCGTTTGCACGCTATGCAAAGCGGGACCTCTGAGGTGCGTAACGCATCGACGCGACGGAGGCCTGTCCTCCGTGCCTACGATACTGGTGAAAGTAATTGCGGAAATGTAACGCTCAACGCGGATAATCGTATAAATGGTGTTCACATGATCGTGGAACTGCGTAGCTAATGGCCACGGAACCATGAATAGAATAGCTCTCCGCGCTATACTACTTGTGAAGATTATCACTTGTCACCTGGCCACATAGCTCGTAGCTAGCGGTGCATATCCGGGTAAATCGACGTGTACGATATCCCGTTACAAAACCACGGAGCCGCGACGCATCCGAACACCGGAGCCGCACGCTCTCGGTCGCACCTTGAAAATACCGGTCGCGGTGGAGTCTGTGCTCCGACCACGCCGCTGGAACCCAATCGCTGCAAAGAGTACCACGAATGGACTCGCAGCATAATCTGCACGCCGTAACGGCGTGAGATGGATGTGACCGAGCGTAAAGCAAAGCAAAGCGTTATCACGCTATGCCGGGTCATCAAGGGTGTGTAGAGCATCGGCGCCCGAGGACCTGTCCTCCATGTCCATGATACTGGTGAAAATAATTACGGAACGGTAATGTTCAACGCAGACAATCTTAATTGCGTTCACACGAAGTCGTGGAACTGCGAGCTAATGGCTACGGGACCAAGAAGAAAATAGCTGTCCTGATGCTATACTTCTTGTAAAGAAAGTCATCTGTCACCTGACCACGAGCGTAGTAGCTAGTGGGCGTATAATCGGGTGAACTGCAGTGTATGCGTTATCCCATTAGAGATAAGTTCCGCTCACTGGAGCCGCCCAATGGAAGCGAAAGGACCCGTGAACGCGGACCGTGGACTCGAGTATGGAACCGTGACGGACCCGTAAACACGGGCCGCGGAACCGCCCAATGGAACCGCACGGACCCGTAAACACGGACGTGGAACCGCACGGACCCGTAAACATGGGCCGTGGAACCGTATAACTGTCGTGAGCCGTTGGCTACGGGACCAAGAAGAAAAATAGCTGTCTCAATGCTATACTTCGGATGAACCTTACGGTGTACGTCTTTCAAGAGGCGCCGCTAGGAGTGGGCGGCCCCGCCTCCCTGGCTTTGGACCTGGGTGGCGGTGGGGAGACGAAGAGGGCCTCTCAGACCGCCGCTTCTCCACTTTCTCCGCCGCTCTTTGAAAGTACCGGTTGCGGTGGAGTCTGTGCTCCGACCACGCCGCTAGATCCCAATCGCTGCAAAGAGTACAGGGATTTGACTCGCAGCATAATCTGCACGCAGCGTAACACGTGAGATGGATGTCACCGGAGCGTAATTTAAAGAAGCGCTTGCACGCCACGCATCACGAGACATCCTGGTGTGTAAAACATCGACACTCGGGACCTGTCCTTCATGTCCATGATACTGGTGAAAATAAATACGGAACTTGTAACGTTCAACGAGACAGTCTTAATTGCGTTCACACGAGCCGTGGAACTGCGAGCTAATGGCTACAGGACCAAGAAGAAAAATAACTGTCAATGCTATACTTCTTGTCAAGAATGTCACCTGTCACCTGACCACGAGCTAGTGGGCATATAACCGGATTAAACCGCGATGTACGTGAACCCGTTAAATACGGACCGTGTAAACACGGGCCGCTGGAACCGCCCAATGGAACCGCCCGCCCGAACAACGGGCCGCGGAACCGTATGGAACCGCCCAATGGAACCGTCCGCCCAAATAACGGGCGCTGGAACCGGTCCGCCCGTAACAACAGGCCGCGGAACTGTATGGATCACGGAACCGCCCAATGGAACCGCCCGCCCAGAATAACGGGCCGCGGAACCGTATGGATCCCGGAACCGTATGGATCCGCCCCCGAACCGCACAATGCCCGCATAGGGCTGCGGAACCGTCGGGATGGTCCAACGGAACCGTATGGAACGCCGCCGCCCGTAACGGGCCGCGGAACCGCACGGGACCGCCCAATGGAACCGCCCGCCCGTAATAACGGGCCGCGGAACCGTATGGAACCGTCCAATGGAACGTTCGCCCGTAACAACGGGCCGCGGAATCGTATGGACTCCCGAACCTTATGGAACCGCCCCGAACTCACAACAACCGGCGTTCAACGCGTTACAAGGGTTGTGGAGTCGACAGGGACTGTCCAATGGAACCGTTTGGAACCGTGTTTACAACTTAGGCGACGTTCGTTAACGCCCCTAAGAGGTTCTCTCTCTCTCTCTCTCACTTACCGTTACGGAACCGTCCAATGGAACCGTTCGCCCCGTAACTTTTTACGGGCCGCGGAACCGTATGGACTCCCGAACCTTATGGAACCGCCCCAACTCACAACAACCGGCGTTCAACGCGTTACAAGGGTTGTGGAGTCGACAGGGACTGTCCAATGGAACCGTTTGGAACCGTGTTTACAACTTAGGCGACGTTCGTTAACGCCCCTAAGAGGTTATCTCTCTCTCTCTCTCTCTTCCGTTACCGCTCTAGGCGCAACGCCTCTAAGAGCGTAACCTTCTCAGTGAATCTCTTTTATATATCTGAAAAGAGAAGAACATATATCCATGCGTACATACACAAATACGGCAAAGTAAGTATGATCTTACGGACACGCTAAAGAGAGACGAGGCCTAGCAGTCTAAACAGAACATCAAAACTCTCTTAAACAGAAAAAAATTTTACTGGAAAAATAAATTTCTTAAGAGAAGAACGTAAGTCCAAGCGTACAAACCTAAACACGGCAAAGTAACTATGATCTTACGGACACGCTAAAGAGAGACGAGGCATAGCATTCTAAACAGAACAACAACACTTGCTTTAACAGAAAAAATTTAAAACCAAAAATTTTCTATCTGAAAAACTTTAGAAACCTGAGAAAACGCATCCAACGTAAAATGACTTTACTAGCGCTTGGGTAGCGTGGAAACACCAACCACTGTGTACTTGAGGTCTGTAAAGATAAAAAGGAAAGATTATTTTCCTGTAATTAGGTGTCGGAGAGACACCCACGGTCTCTCCGACAAATCATTTCAATCCTGAAAATTAAATATTTTATCTCCAAACTGTGTGAGAAAAATAAAAATATTCATATGCTGTTAACGTGAAAACAAAAATAAGCTCGCTTAGTAACAACTGTAGCTCCTTAGAGTTGTCACAGGGCGACCCCACATTTACCCAGCGGTGACTAAGACCCAATGCGCATGCGCCAAAATCGAAAAAAGAAATTGGCTTAATGCATACGAGAAGGTGTACTGAAATATCCTAAGCGTGCTAAACAATACAAAGTATAACGCTAGGGTCACCTCGAGGCGGGTGGGGCTAAGGGTAAAAAAGACTAAACCCGGGCAAGAGGTCCCCTAGACAGGCACAACCTGTGCTCTAGGACCTAAAACACCCACCACGAGAGTAGGACGCTCTCGAACTAGCCACTTGCTATGTACGAATGGAGACAAAAACCCGCTATCCTAAGTGTAGGCTACACGGGTAAAGTCATGTAGGTCGGCCAAGAAATCTCGGACCCATGGCTATCTCACCCTTCTCTCGAAGACTTGAAAAGGCAAGCCAGATGAGAAGGGCAGCGTAAAAACCCTTCAGGTAGAAGCTGCAAAGAGAAAAGAGTTAGAAAGGTTAATCAAAAATAAAATAAAAATGACCAGTTTTCAGCGATGTTAGTGAAACAAACGCGCTGAAAAAGAGTGAGGTGGTACAGAGGTATTATGGAGGTCAGGGCTTGGCTGGTTACTGCGTTTTTAGGTTGGTTAGAAGTGCGTTAGAATCAGGTAAATATGTGACCAGATTGCATATTATAGCATGGAAGGTAAGGTATAACTTGAAGTAAATATATATATATATATGTATATATATATATATTGCTATTGTGATGTGGACTCAGTAAGAAGAAGATCAGTTAAATAGTGAGCTATTTTCTTTAAAATATTAATTGTTTTTGTAATCCTGTCACTAGAAATTCAAGGATTGCAAAGAATAAGATTATTTCAACTCTAGAGTACTCCTATTAACAGTTGAAGTTTGATCATTATTATTACTAAATGATGAAAAGCCAAAATGAAGAAAAAGAAGATATAGACAAAATCCAGAAGCTGCATTTAAAGAAGAAAACTTTCAGGGCTCAAAGTAAAGTGCATACTTCACAACCTGTATGATTCATTAAAAGTTATCAAGAGTACATGTTAAATAGATTACAAAAACTGCTGTTAACTTGTATGAAGCACCATAGCATCACTCATGCAGAAGCTTAACCCATGAAATTTTGAGTACAGTTTTTAATTGTCCAGAGGTGGTAATTTCTTGTCAATATAAGAGAAAGATGGCATGATGAAGGTTGTTGATGTCAAGTCCATCGAAAGAATGTGCCATGATTTCATTAAGAAGATTTTGATTGTATGAAGTGAGAGTGCCACATGAAAAGGAAGCAAGCCTGGTAGTAGGCTCCACATGAGATTGCCTACAAACTGTGATGTGGGGGTGCAATACAGTGGCTCAGTAGTTCAGAAGTCATGCTCGTATGTGAAAGGTTTGATTTCCGTGGCAAGCCTTGCATTGCGTCATTGAGCAAGACACTTTTACTATACTTGCTCCAGTCCACTCAGCTGTAAATGAGTACTAGCACTGCTAGGGAGTTGACCTGCGATGGACTGTTGTCCTGTCCAGGTGGAGTCATGTGCTCTCATCAGGTTGCGCCAAGGAAACTGAGGATAAGCACTGAGCTGATGGCCTTTCATGGCTTGAATATGGATTAACTTTAACTCTACATGTTAAACAGATTACAACATTAACATGTATAAAGAAAAATGAAAGGAGTCAAATCTGGTAGCAAGTAGGCTCTGCATAAGATTGCCTAAAAAAACCCAAATGTAACCAACAAAACCCCCAATGTAACCAACAAAAAACCCAAATGTAACCAACAAAAACCCAATGTAACCAACAAAACCCAAATGTAACCAACAAAAACCCCAATGTAACCAACAAAAACCAAATGTAACCAACAAAACCCCTAATGTAACCAACACACACCCAAATGTAACCAACAAAACCCCCAATGTAACCAACAAAAACCACAAATGTAACCAACAAAAAACCCAAATGTAACCAACAAAAACCCCCAATGTAACAAAAAAAAAAAATGTAAAAAAAACAATGTAACCAAAAAAAACCCAAAAAACCAAATGTAACCAACAAAAGCCCAACAAAACCCCAAATGTAACCAACAAAAAACCCCAATGTAACCAACAAAAACCCCAATGTAACCAACAAAACCCCAATGTAACCAACAAAAACCCCAAATGTAACCAACAAAAAACCTAAATGTAACCAACAAAAAAACCCAATGTAACCAACAACAACAACAAAAAACCCAATGTAACCAACAAAAAAACCAATGTAACCAACAAAAAACCCAACGTAACCATCAAAAACCCCAATGTAAGCAACAAAAAAACCAATGTAACCAACAAAACCCCTAATGTAACCAACAAAACCCCTAATGTAACCAACAAACAACCAATATCCAAATGACAGAACCTTTTTTTGATGTTTTCCTGCTCCTGAGTATAAGTGGGTGATGCAGGGCGGTCTGTCCATTCCTCTTCTTCATCGTCAGTGAACTTGCCCTCCTTCTCTGTGATGATCTGCCTCTCATAGTCCTTCAGGAACATTGGTTTCTCCTTCTTCTTTTTCTTCTCCTTAATGTTGGTGTCATCCTCATTTTCTTCAGCTGAGGAAATGAAGAAAATAAAAGATAAAGTTACTGTTAGTGCCATTTACCATGTGCAATGACCAATCTGATCCAATCTCGTGGACAGCATGACAACTGCAGAAGACCTGTGGCATGATCAGTGGGACCAAACCAACAAGTTCCTGGTCACTGACCCCCACCTCGAAACCAACAAGTTCCTAGTCACTGACCCCCCCCCCCCCACACCCTCCTAAGAAAAATTAGGTGGTGATATTAAAATGTTTTTATAACCTGTTATCTCTAATGTACACAAAATTACAACAACAAAAACACTTATGAAAAAGATTAAAATCTCAAAAGTTGATCACGATCAATAGCTCCAAAATAAATCTTTAATTGTCCATGCAACTGTAAAGCATGAGTTTCCAGTTTCATAAAAGTCCTTGGAAACAAATTTTGTACATACGCTCTGGCTGGAAGAAATGAACATCTTGTTTGTAAATCTTTGGATCTCTGCTCTTTATATTGGAAAGCACTATCAAAAAATCCTTCTCCTTCTGGGGGGTAATTTCCTGCAATAAAATAAAAATAGTAACAAAGATTAATAATGCACACATACTGTACCCTCCCCACAGAGCACTCAAGTCGCAACAAAAGTTCAAACAAATATATTACATCTGGATCTTGATAGAATATGGCTCAACACCACCAGTGGAGTAAAGTTTGTTTGTTTGTTTGTTTGATGAGGTCTTAATGGCATCACAACAACGAGGGTCAAATTGTGCCGGAGAGGTCAGATCATTCTAGAGGTAGGAAGGGAAGGAGACAGGGGGAGAATGAGAGAAATTCAAGAACAAAGTCAGAAAGCTGTGATTGAGAAAAGAGGTGCATGGTTGAAAGAAAAACAAAGTAGAGAGGGGGTGGAAGAGGAGAATTAAATATGGTTGTAGAGGGAAGTATGATGAAGGAAGAAGATAATTTTATCCAGAGGATTTTTCTGGAAGAACTCAGCAATTGAATTATGGGGAGCGAGGGAAGCTCTAAAAAGGTTGTACAGGGGGCAACCAAGGAGAACGTGATGGATTGTGAGGGTGCAGTGGCAATTGTTACAGAGGAGTTTGATTGAAAATGAGTTTGAGCTTTTAAGTTTGAAAGCTTTGGGATCTTCTGTGTTGATAGTATCCTGAGGTAGACTGTTCCAGTCAATGAGAGTTCTTGGTGAAAAAGAGTACAGTATTTATAACAGTTTTGTTGGCTTGGACTTCAATGAATGATAAACATTTAAAAAAGAAGGATTTAGAAAAGAAAATACCACTGTCACCATGTAAGACATCACAAAATTTACATAAATTATGCAAATAATGATCTAGGAATGACTCATGCTTCAGGAGCATAAATAACATCTATGGAAATGATAGCAACAGTGCTCAGATAAATGGATACCCAACAAGGTACCCATACCTCTTGTTTCTCTGCAGAGTTTTTGCGAACTATTATTGTCCATTCCATCCCACCCTGATGTCATCCATCCCTCCGCAGTGACATCTGTCCAACTCCTTTGCTACTGCCAGCATCCCTCCATGATGCCATCTCTCCTGAATACCATACCATAAGACCCTCCCTGATGCCACCCATTCCTTTCTGATTTCATTCTTCCTTTTCTGACATCCTCTTCCTGGTGTCATCTAGTCCTATAAGGTACCATCCTTCTCACCCCATTTGCCATCCATCCTTCCTTGATGTCATCCATGCATCCCTAATGTACTCCATTATTCCTGATGCCATGCATATTTCCCTCCCAGATGCCATCATTCCCTGCAATATGTCATCCACATCTTCCCTTGCCAAACATTGTTCCCCAATGGCACTCGATTATCTCCCATGCCATCCATCATTCCATCATTCCCTCCATCCCTCCCAAATGTACTCCATCCCACCTGATGCCATGCAGACTTCCCTCCCAGATCCCAAGATTCCCTGCAATATCTCCTCCACATCTTCCCATGCCAAACCCATATATCTCCCATTGCCATCCATCCAGCCCCATGCCAAGAGCTTTCATTTTATATACTGTAAATACTTATTACCTCAGCATCATCGTCTTCCGTCTCTGAAGAGCTTGAGCCTTCCACAGCATCATCACCATACCTGTCTTTCACTGTTAATGATAAAAAGGCAATTAGTGCAAAAACAATGGAAAAATCCTAGTATAGCGGTATATTGCTATATAGAGTTTTATAAAGTACACTGTAAGCTTACTACACATTTCTTAAATTACTATTTTTCATTAATATCTTGGACTAAAATTTATTTTGAACATAAAAATTTGACAAGAATATGTTCAGCTACAATTATTGAACAAAATCTATACAAACATCTGAACATTTTCAGTTATTTTAATAACGGAATAAAGTTGTATTACAAGAAACACATTTTGCCCAAGTTGTACAACTATACTAGTATTTTACCAAAACAGTTAATGAAAATTATCTTTGATGTCAGTGATAATGGCATACATGAGGTGTACAATCTTGACAATACGTGACAATTTCAAGTTAATTTAGGAATAGTGGAAAGGAAATCAATCATAGATTAAGATTTCAATCTTTTCTTTAAAAACTGAGCACTACACAGTTTTTTTTCTTCTTCAGAACATGATCAGAAACCTTTCCTTCCAAAAATAGCACCATTATTCATGTAGTGCTAAAATATCCATATCTGCTTCTATACTAAGATTTGTCAAAAAGAAGATTAAAATCAGCCAACTTTACTATAGAATTAATACTAGCAGAGTTGGAATTAAGTATAAAATTTCCTAGTTCTGAATAAAGGTGTCAAAAAAAACCCCTTACAACGATAAATCGTGAGAGAAGTAACATTAATGTAGTAAATACATCTTTATATGCTTGCAATTTACCACATGTTCCCTCTTTTGCAATTTAATGAACTATTTATCGCACAATAAGGTTAGGAGACATTATTAGAACAATGAACCCGAAACATTTTGAACAAAAGCATAAACTTTTTTACTACTGTATTGCTTACTCTAGAAAACCCCCAAATTATTATTTTTTTGTACGTAAAAATATTTCTTCTGGCAAATTCCTGTGGAAGCCATGACTTTTTTCCAGGTGTGAAAACTACCTGATGCTACAGATTTGCATAAATAGCTTGAGCTGCTCAAATTAATTACTCATCGTTTGGAAACAAAAAGGTGAACATTTTTACAATTCTGTTTTGTTTTTTTTAAACACAGGAGAAGAATAATTTAAAATGAACAATTAAAGCAACAAAACTTAATGTGAACTTTGAAAAAGTCATTTCATGCAAATTTTCATGCAAATGTAAACAAAATGACTAGTGTTTTGAGTCCTGTTTATAAAAACAGTGCAAGGAGGTAAAACAATTATCAAAGTTGACAGTTTGTGAATAAGGGAACAGAGTGAGGAAAATTATAGGGTGCTCCAATGAATTCAAGCTAAACTAGTAGGGATCTTCAAAGGTGAACTCAGAAGCACACAGCTACACTGTGTTGTTTTCAGCCCATTGGGAATTTCAATAATGATGATTATTGTACTTAATATTAGAAGCCCTAAAAGGCATGACCAGACTAAGAAATTGGAAAATAATGTTGAGAAATTAATAAGTATTTTTGATTTTCATTTTGCCTCATAACTTTTTCTTCAAGTTTTGCAAGGGTAGGCCTACGTTGTTCTTGCTCGTTTGGAAAATACTAACGGCTAAAAATAGAAAACTTTCGGCCAATTACGCACATGCGCAAGTCACTGCAAGACTTGCATATTATTACTATGGGGTAAATTCTGTTAATATACGGACATGATTAGTGTTGAAAAATATGTTACCCCCTCTAACAAATGGATGTGTATAATTTGAAAAAAAAGTGTGTAGATTTAGAGTTGAATAAACTTCCAACACAAGTTGCAAATTTATGTTAACAAACAGAATGTCTGAGATTCTAAAGGTGTAATCGGGCAATTAGTTTGATCTTATTAACTTAGAGACAGTGTATATTTATCTATGCTTTAATGTTTAAAACAAAAGCCCCTTGTAATGTTGGAATTTCTTTTGGTATACAATTCCATTTACGTTATATTTCATATTTGCCACTTTTGGGTAGTCAGCTGTAAAAATACTCGTACTTTGGTATTACCAGTACCATTTGCATTTGTACTAACGGTGCTCATTTTCACCAGTACCGTGCAACATTACCTTCACTTACTGTACATTTATGAGGAAAAAATAAACAAACTGCTGCTGGGGGTTAATTCTTATCATCGTTTGTCTAATTGTTAATGTGGCCTGCTAATCCAAGCACTTGCTTTTATCAGGATTCCTCCACTTATTGAAGAGAGTGGAAAATATAATCAAACAAGTTGCTACTGAGTGTTGATTCCAAAGTTTCACAGTACACAAATAAAATTAGAACTAGGCCCCTAGTATGGGCTTTTACTAGCTAACAATTGTAATGTTGCGTTTTAAGCATAGCCTCTTTTATCATGACAGACATTTCCTATTTTCTTTTGTTTTTAATTAGCTGACATTTTCTTTTTTTGTTAGTGATCGCTGACGTTTATTGATTGGGCGGCCTCACGGAGCTAAAAAGGCTCCATACATTGTATATGGAAAAAGCTATACATAGGTAACGTTGCATCACAAATGCTTCATTTGCGGAGAAAAATATCACTAAGATTTTACAGAGATTTGACAATAGAATTCGTATAAAAACTGTTTTTTTTTTGGCACAATTCTAGCACCCGGTTATGTGAGTAAGATTTAGAGCATCTGTCACGTCTGTAAGTAGATGATAGACGAAAGTATTTTTCCCGTAGCTACAGTAGCATCGCTAACTTTAACAACCCACTGTACACATAACAAATTTCCCATAGTAAATATGCGTGTAAAGAGGGTATGTGACTAATAATGGTGTACAGTCAACTCGCCCCAAAACCAACTTGCCCCAAAACCAACTCAGCCCAAAGCCAACTCGCCCCATTACCAACTCGCCCTAAACCAACTCGTTTTAAAGCCAACTCACCCAATTACCAAATCAGGTTTACCAACACCAGGTTTTCACCATAATCTTTTCGAGAAGTGTTCAGAGAACCAGCTAGGGTGTGACTGTCCTACCATCAGGACCGATGGCTTAACGTCCCCTCCGAAGGATGGCGAGCTCCATTCAACCATTGCCACTTCTCTCAACAGCTGAGGAATAGGAGCTGCAAATGATGTACTTCGGCTTTGATGATAGGCGTATCTCTCTGCATAGCTGTGGAAAAACTGGTTAGGCCTGACCGAGGCTTGAACCGGGTACCTCCAGCATCTCAGTCATGCACTCTAACAACTGAGCTACCTGACTACCTTTGGGGCAAATTGGCTTTGGGGCAAGTTGGTTTTTGGGGCAAGTTGGGTTTGGACAAGTTGGTTTCGGAGCTAGTTGACCTATAAGCCTAATGCACTTGTCACTTGTATGACCCACCCCTACTACCACCTGCAATGTCTGTCCATAAGTCATTGACATATGGAATAGTGACTCACATGTGTGTCATTGTACCAAATTGTCAGTCACCAGAGTGACTCTGGGGTGGGTCAATTTACTTCAGACCCATTGACTTTGTACAGAGGTGATTGATTTGGGGTAAGTCATTCACAAAAATTGTCAGTCACCTAAGTGACTGAGGGTTGCATCAATGTATATGTTTTGTCCATCCACTTTGGTGCAATGACTCACCTTGTCCGGGGGTGTAGGGGTGAGTCAAACAATTGACAAGGGCATAATAACTAGGTTTATACTAGCTTCTGCCAGTTCTGACATGTAGTACTATACTTGAGTGGGTGGTTATTTCTGCCACGGTATGTAGATAGTTTGATAATGTGTGGCATCTGGATGTTGGCAAGTACATAGTACAATGTAAATTTGTTCAGATGATATAAATTTATTATTTGAACTTATTATTTCTAAAGCAAGACTTTATGTCTCCTTCACATGTTTAATGACCCAACTTGTCACTGTAGGCCTATCAGGCTGTCAGGGTCCTACTAAAACGAATGAGAACTTACTTGTAGTTGTATAGTGCGAATGACGATACCTTTTTTATTATTATTATACAATTTGGGCCTAGGCCCCTAGTATATGCACATAAACAAAAATGAAATTACTTAATGGTACTGTAATATGGTTGCATTACTCACATTAGACTCAAATTGGCCCTTATAACTAGTTAATGACTTGGAATAACTTTGTCCCCTTGACCCATCCTATTTAAACCATCCAGCCTGGTACTTAAAATATTTTTGGTACTTGGTGTGCAATATGCAAGACCACAAAGAGTAATTAGGAAAAGACAGTATTCTGCCTGTCTCCGCCTGGTCTGGGTTTGTGGGTTGGACTTGATAATAGTACTAATTTGTCCCATTAATCATGTTAATCACTATATTATTATACTGTGCATTGATGATAAATAAATGTATAGAACTAGCTGTAAATAGAGCAGAATTGGATTGGGATTCAGAGAGGGAGGAAGTCTCAGATCAGTCAATTATGTAGTTCAAAATTATTCTACTTAATCCTAATATTGCTGTGTTATAGTATTTTCTTGAATATGTGTTTCGAGACCGCCACAAAAACTTGGCGCTGCTACAGTACCGAATGACTGCGAGGGTTCTACTAAAATGAATGACAACTTAACCTAGAACCCTATTTTGTCATTTGTTTGTAACTTAATTGTCATTCGCTTTTCTTAACTAATGAACTGTCATTCGGATACTTTGGACTTCTGATACTGTTTGTGTTTGTCATTCCTTCGCTTTCGTTTCACCAGTCTATCACATGGGTGGGTCTACCATTGTTTAGTGGACTGTAACAAATTACCAGAAAATTAGGTGCAAGCCTCAAGATACAACTCCAGCAGCATTACAACCACACAAGCTTGGTTCGCATACTCAAATTCAAGGTGACTTGTATTTACTGCTGATGCTAACTTAATTTCATTATTCGCGGAATTAGTTACCGTTGGATTTAATTATTCGCAGAAATAGTACTATAGTCTGTGTGTAGGTAGGCCTAGCAATACATGTGCGATAGTGCGCATGTCATCGCTTATAAAATAATGTTAACACTCACACTTTTGAATTTCTTCTTTTCTTCTCCATTTATCGTAACTTTTCGCATAATCTCTGTTTATACGAAATTCGAAATCATCGTCATCAGACATTTTCGGCAAAATGGAACTATGCTCGCGTTCGCACTTCGCAGATTATCAGTGTCACACTGCTCACATTCAGCATGCCATATTGCATATTGCATATGGCATCGCATGGGTCTGACAAATAGGTACCGAAATGCCAATTTGTCAGGCCCGGCCTGACGTATAAGGAGTATAAGAAGTAGATGGTATTTGCAGATGGTGTTAATGCTGCAATTTGTAAGGCCCGTAGACTTGAATATTTATCATTTCTTATCCTTTAATTTTATTACCCTGTTTTTGCGCGCTAATTTACCTATGATACCTTTGATTTTTCCTGGACGAAAGGCTAGTAGCCAGAGATTCTAGACCAAGAAGAGTCAAATAATTCGTGACTCTCGGCCTAGAAGTGAAAGCGAAAAGCCCGATCACACCAGTGCTTATCCAGCCTGTTCTGAAACAAACTTAGATTGCATGCTTCCACGACCTCTTTTAGGTAAATTATTCCATAACTTGCAAATCCGGTTGAAGAATTCTTTTTATTTCGAACGCTGTTGAATGAATGTGATTGAAGAATTTTCCTGTTTTTAGAACCTCTTGTTCTAGTATTATTACGAATAGGTAATACATTTGCAACTCTTGTATCATATATCTGTGAGACCATCTTATATACTTCAATCATATCACCTCTTGTTCTTCTGTAAGTTATTGTTGGTAGTTTCAGATTGTTATGCCTGTCAGGATATGGCAGATTACGCAAATATGGCATAAGTTTGGTGGCTCTCCTTTTAACATTTTCGATCAACTCAATGTGTTTTTGTTTGATGGGTTTCAGACACAGTTTGAAAATTCTAGATGAGGTCTTATAAATTTGATATTTTTGCAGACAGCATTAATCATTCTTGTAAAATAACATAACGTAACAATATGACGGGCTAAGAAGGGTGAGTCACCCATAAAAAGCAAAAGCTTACACCACCACCACCCGCACACACAAAAATAAAAATCAATCAATAACGCACAGAGTTAGTAAAGAAATAATCATGACTTTGTAATTGTGAACAGAATTAGAGCTGACTACCCACTCAGGGTAACCATTCCACTCATTAACAAGTTTTTGCGAAAAGCTAAAACGCCGAAAATATATCCTTGAGAATTCTTTGGGCAACTTTAAATTGTTATCATACAGTATGTCACATGAGGATTAGCTGAAACATACAAGAATTTACAGGAAGTCAAAGAATCACTACTAGATATGAATTTAAAAACCTGAATCATATCGTCACATACTCTTCAGTAATAAGAGGCTAATATACAGACCTCGACCAATCATGCACCAAGTCTCAACTGTTTCAAAGCTAAACTTACCAACACTTGTATTGCTAACTATTCTTTTTTATATTTGTATTATTATTATTTCTTTACTAATACTTTTTACGCTCGGTTGGCGTTCATATCCTCTTGAAGGATTTTTGCCGACTTAACCGATTCAGATTCAGATTCAGAATCAGAAGCCAGCATTAGTATCACGTGTAGCCAATTGGATATACTTAATGTTGGCTTCTGATTGGTCGGGGTCTGTATAGTGGCCCATGAGATTTTCCATCTGGGTCATCGGATTGCCGTCACAGGATATTCTCGACGACGGAGTTTCTGATTGGTCGGGTCTGTATAGTGACCCCTGAAATTTTCCATCTGGGTCATCGGATTGCGTCAGAGGATGAGAGGGTTTTCAGGAAACCGTCTGAGAAGTGTTGTTTGCGGTGAAATGACGGTCATATTGTAGAGGGCGCAAAGATCCCGCACCCCCAGGGGGAGTATTTTTCGTATGAGGAGTATTGCTTGCGGTAAGTTTACGGTCATTTTAAAGTGGTTCTGATAAATTTGTGTGGTTCAGATTATTGTATCTAGGTTCTCTGGGAGTAGTATGGGTCTATATTTTTTCTATACCATAAGTTGTGTCCGAGGGGTAACGCTCCTTGATCCAAGGTTATTTCTTGGTGTAAAACAAAAAGAAATAACAAAAAATGGTAAAAATTAATAATGTATCTAGCTATGGAACTCCCAGGGTATACGTTGCTCTGGTATTAACCACTCAAAGGTTGGGGTATCTTGGTCACCACACCACTCATTGTCGCCCATTTCAAAACAATAAACCATGACAATCTGTTGCTTGGAAAGTTTAGATTTGTCAAAGAGTTTAAGTTAATTAAACTATAAAAGGTATCAATAATATAGATAAATCGCCATGTCACGATTATCGATAATATCGGGATAATATTGTCACCATTTACTGAGTCACATTATTCGAGAAGACATTGTACTTGACAAATAAGAAACATTCTTTTTTTTTTTCTTTCTGAAATTTGTAATTTTGAGAACATATTTTTGAAAATAGGTGTGATTTGAGCTACGATATTTTTGAAATTTTGTTTTCAAATCCCATTGACTTTGCACAGGGAGCAAAGTTTGAGCGAAAATATTATCAAAAACGTGAATGATTTGAGAAGACGTTTTTTCTGAAACTCATCGTTTGAGAAACAAATTATCTCTAACTCTGTCATTTGAGACAGTTTTTTGCTCAAATGTTTTTCATTTGAGAGGAAAAAACTGCGTTTTTACGAGCAAAATGGGGTGTACGGGGGCTTAATTGTGGGAATAACAGGACAAAACTACGTTTTTAACAGGTAAAATGGCGTCTACGGGGAAATGACAGGACAGAAATGCGCTTTAACGCGAAAAAAGGGGTATACGCGGGGCTTAATCGTGGGACTATTTGGACAAAACTACGTTTTCAACGGGGAAATAGCGTCTACGGCGGGGATGACAGGACAGAACTGCACTTTAACGCAAAAAAGGGGGTGTAAGTGGGACTTGATTCCAAACCACGCCCCCTGTTTTTCGATGTTTTTGATGTCAGCGAGGCCCGACACAGCTTCTTCCTCTCGCAAGGAATCCACTTCCTGGACCGGCAGAGTGAACGTGGCAGAGAGTAGTCCTCACGAGGGTGGAGAAAGGGCAAGGGGCAGTGGCAGAACACACAAACATAGTCATAAGAGTGGATCAGGACTTTGGTGGGTTATCAACCTCGCCAAGTCCAGTACAGTACCTTCCCAGTCTCCCATTTTTGGGGGAGCAGTTCTGGATTTCACTTAAGGTCATATGCGGCCAGCAAAGGTATGAATTCTAGCCGTGAAGGCGGGAGCTGACCTCCTCCTCTCACAACCGGCGTGGCGCGTATTCTTAGGATACCTAGTCAGTCTAGTAGATGTAGTCCAATTTGCAGGTTTCTCATGCGGGATCTAAATTTCATCTACTGGATCATTTAGTCCCATCCAGGAGGGACATCAATGTTCCCGCATCCTTTACACAGACAGTGGTCACCCACATTTTGTGGTGGTGCATCCACTCACACCTCACACCGTGTCACACCGCCAGACTTTCAGTGTCAGTGGTGACAGACGCGTCTTTGACGGGGTGGGAAGCGCATTTAGCGTGGTCCCAGGGTGCAGGATTCTAAACAGGCACTTTGTGCGGACAGTACAATATGTTGTAACTAGAGGCAGTGCCCCGGGTTCTTGTTCACTTCCTACCACCGGTAGGGAACAAGACTGTTCACATACGCACCAACAACACCACGGTAGTGGCGTATGTCAACAGGCAGGGAGGCAGGAGATCCAGGAGACTCTGGATCCTTGCCAAGTCCCTTCTGTCTGTGTGCATGACAAACAAGGTCATCCTCCAGGCAATCCACCTGCCAGGCAAGAAGAACACGATCGCAGATCTGTTATCTCGTCTCCAAGGATCCCCTACGGAATGGGCCCTCCTTTCGCAGGTAGCCGATACGATCTGGTTGACCTTCGGTCTCTCGGACGTATATCTATTCACATCCATGGACAACCACAAGCCACCAACTTTTTGCGCATTCATGATCATGGACCTACTTCGTGGGCTACGCCTTCCCATTATTCTCGCTGGTACCGAGATTACTGAGCAAGGTGACATACGATCAGTGTCACATGTTGCTTCTGGTAGCTCCCAATTGGCCCAGCCAACTGGTTCCCTCAGCTGCTCAATCTTATGGCAGGTTTCTTGTACGAGCTTCTGGTGAGGGACGACTTGGTCTCAATCCCGGGCTCCAGCAAACTGCAACACAATCCAAGAGCACTCCATTTGACTGTGTGGCAGCCCAAAGTCAGAGACCATCCACTTTGGGGATGTATTCTTTCAGACTTGTTCCGAGACTGGTGCCCAAATAGATCGGTTTCTCCGCACACGGCAACGTAGCGGATTTCTTGTCGGGTCAGGTTAATCTGAATAAACTATCAATACATTCAAGGGATTTCGGACAGCCATAGCAGCTATCCACCGGGGCTTTCCATATGGGGCGACCGTCACCAAGGCGCGTCCTCTGGAAAGATTACTTACAGGAATGTTCTACAAAGACCTTCACTTCGGAACCTTGCTCACCCATGGGACATGCAAGTGATTCTCGAGGCACTAGCACGGATCAGTTTGAGCCGTTGTCGGAGTGTTTACTTAAAGAACTAACAATCAAAACGGGTTTTCTACTCTCCGTGGCCACTGCCAGACGCAGAGGTACCATTCACGCACTTTCGATTAAAGAAGGCTACATTCGCTTCGAATCTGGGAATGTAAGACTCGTGCCCGACCCAGCTTTCTTGGCCAAGAATCAAACTTTAGAGTTTCTACCGGAAGCGATATTCCTTCAGTTGCTCTCTACGTTTTCTGACACATCAGAGGACAGGGCATGGTGCCCCGTTTGATGTATCAAATACTATAGTAAACGTACACAATCCTTCAGAAAGATAAAAACGCAATCAATTGGCAAATAATCAATATGTAAATTTATTTAATATTCTTAAAACTCACTTACAACTTTAATGATGACAAGAAACGTGTTAGACAAATATGGTTTGATGACTTCATGTTGATTAAATTGACATATTGCATTATCTGAAAGTATTTATTTGCACCTGGCATATATTTGAAAATAATAAAGCAAAATAAGAAGACACCACAAGAATATGATACTACTAGATCAACTGGTTATAATATTAAAGAAATAAGGAACAATTCATACGTCTCAAATCTCGTTTATTTCAGCGAACCTCGCAAAATGTCATTAGTTAAATATACATGAATTACATTATAATTTAAATCATTCAATGTTGGAAATATTTTTTGCATGCAATAATTTCCCACCAGAAGTTGGTTTGAATGTACCTTCATGGAAATTCAAATCTCATATTTTCTATTTTCATTTCCAATTGTGACGACAAAAATGATATTAGGAAAATTGTGGATATTTTGATTTGAATAAATTGGGATGACAAAAATGATATTAAGAAAATTATCAATATATTGATTTGAATAAATTGTCATGTCAAAAGTGATATTAGGAAAATTGTCGATATATTAATTTAAATAAATTGGGATGACAAAAATGGTTTTAGGAAAATTGTCGTATATTGATTTTAAGCAATTGTGATGACACAAATGTTAATAAGAAAATTGTCGAGTTGCAATTGCCGAGTCGGGCATGAGTCCGATAAACGCTGATTTAAAACGTACCGTACATTTTCTCTGCCTGACTATATAAGATCGGTGCCCAAGTATCATATTGTTATCATCATTCCAAGTCAGGAGGGCATAAACCAGGTATCTAGCTAAGTCAGGCTTGATTTTTTGCCCGACTTATATCGATATTTGGCCAACAGTCCCGCCTCGTACGGCCATGTTATTAGTACACGGCGGCCACTGATGCATTTGAAACCTTCATTTAATGATTTGGGTAATCCTTAAGAGAACAATTTCTCTGGACTAACAGTGTGTTACTGCCGGTGCATGTAATAAATATTGGGCTAAAAAATAGCTTTGTCAGTTTATATTCATAAAATATCTTTATGTTTACTTGCAGGATTCTTAAAAAAAAAACTTGGTACTATTGAATTATGCCCTACAATCTCTTTCAATTGTAAGTGTTTAGATTTCAAACAGGTCCACTCAAGCAAATCAATTGTTTTGTCAGTGTTTGTATTGCATGTGGGTAATGAATGAATTCCGACATAATATTCATATGATAAAGATACAGTAGGTAAAGTGTATTGTTTATAGTTAGCTATGGTTCTATGAAGTCGTACACATGCAGGCATACTCTACTGACACCATAATACGCAGGATCGCTTTCTTTACATTTGGTAATGTAACTTTTTATATTCATCTTTCTACTTTTCCGAAATTGACTCGTTATCAATTGGCCTTTAAGATCCATAAATAGTAAGAAAAGTATTCTGCTTGATTACAAAAAGATAATAAAATTATGAGAAGCAATGTTCGCAAAATCGCCTAGACCTGTACATATAGCATAACATAGCAAGGTTTAACGTCTCGAAAGCATCCATTGCTAAACATTATATCAAGACGGCAACGGCCTTTGATAACCAGTTGTGAACTTACTGGTTGCAGACCCACCGGGATATACTGAACCTTGGATCTTCAAGGATCTTCCCAATGAAGCCCTTGTGTTGCTATATATAGGCCTAACGCGAAAAATGACCGTTGTACAGCATTCTGAATTTGAGTCCTTAATATATCAAATTATGCAAATACTGTAGGCATTTACCTAAGGAGGACATAAAATCAAACAAGTGGCCATTGAGTGATGATGTCATAATGTGTGTGAAACGTTTCAAAAACAATATTCACGTAGATGTTGGGCTGTTCATGAAAGAAAAGTCTATACCGACTCGTGAAAGTTGCATAGTCAAGATGAAAAAGTGGGAAGAACTGCAGCGTTTGTTTCTCAAGGTAGGAGAAGCAAAACTAGCTCCATACCGACCTGTACGATTTTACTTTGATGGATAAATGGCAGAATGTACTGTATGTTGTGTGTATGTTTAACTCAGCAATAAAAGCAATCATTGATTTTTTTTTTAAGGAGGGACAAACAACATGAGAGAACTTCAGAATCTTTGAAAATAATGTAAGAAACCGTAACCGTTGGTGATGAATAATGTTCTCCAAAGTAAGATTGTTTACAAATAAAGGACAATCCAAGGACAATTCCTAGGACACTGAAAGATGGTGATTTATATTTGTTTATCTTGACATTTGTTATGAAACACAATGTTTATAAACATTCTTACAGGATATAAATAAGAGTTTATGTCAAGCAAAACATAGGTGTTTTAATCTATACTTACATGTTCTTTTCTGATGTTTTTGCCGATGATTACATATTTTCAAACTCTGTTATAAATTTTATTATTGGAATATTGTTACATTGTATGTTCTCATAAAAAATCTATTAAATATTTAACTTACTTTAAAATTTGATTATAAACATCTTTTGACCCTAGTATCGACAATCGTGTATTGTTTTTTTTAATATTTGATAACTTTTGGGGAATTTCTACACTTTACATTTCGTTCTTAAACTATTGGAACAGAGTTCGCCGTACCATTCTGATCAGAAAAAAATATATTTGTCTAATTAAAAATTTTGATTCAGGATAGAAAGTTGAATACAATTAATCAATCTGGTAAACCAGAAGATCTCCAATTTGCGCTAAGTCAACCGACCAAAAAAAGATTTCGAATATTTTCTCCCGGAAAGTGTTTTGGAAGATATTTTGAATTTCGTGTTGGAAGAAATGAAGATTCACCGTAGGACGCGGCTTTCAAGAAGACGACCATTGTTGGAGCAGAAGCAGAGAGAGGAACTGCAAACAATATTTCCTCAGCTGAATGAATGGGTCATTCATCATATCGTGCTTAACGGGCGAAGAGGTTATCGCAAGCCGAACGTAAGGAAAGAGGTATTTTAGATGATAATGGGGTGGACGTACAAAAACCAGGGGCAACTGATTTCACTGTCCCGTCTAAAAGCTTTCAAACCTCACAAAATGCAACGAGTTATTTATTGCCAAGTTTGTTTCAAGCAAGTAATGACATTGCAGAGATAATAGTCATTTTTGTTGGAATGATGAGGAAAATGTAGTTAGAATAATTGAGATGACCATAACAATAGCAAATAGAGTGTTATATCTGTTAGTGATAGGAATGGTGAAGACGGTACTAAGGATCTATTCGATGTATGGAATGAAAGCAATTTCAGTGGAGCAGTGTCAGGAGACGGTAGTAATGTTCATGATTATATTAAAAGTAACTATGACACATATGTTATCAGTCGTGATCATAATGAGTTCAAAAAGGATAAAATACATAGCATAGTTTAGAAAACACCATTGTTCCCAGTGGGCGGTTGGAGGGGGACAGGAGTGATGAAAGGAATATGCAACCCGAATTTAATGAAATCGTAAGGGGGAATTTATTACATACTCGCCATCATAGATATTTTAATGGTGAACAAAGAACGTATAGCTTGGACCTAGATATGGAAAAGCTAGAAAGATTTCAACAAAATATTCAGGATATTTATGCACTGCTTTCATTTGCTTTGAATACCTTGTTGACCATCAGTTGAGTGATGTTGCAGACACAAATTTTCTTCGTTTGATATTATTTCACCTGAGCTAGATCACCCTATTGCCATACCTTTCATGTTAAAAAGAGATTTTTCCAGTGATAATTTGTTTGAAGAATTTGAACAAATTCTTCAGTCGAATAAAGATTTTCATCTCCATGAAGGAGTGACGATTTATTTCATGATCATCAAAAATCCCAAAAGAGAATCTCGTAGAAAATTTTCGCTTCTCATGCAGGAAGCTTTTGCAAAAAAATGCAAAGCATATTAAGAATAACGGTACCTCCCACAGGAACAGGAAATGTATGTTTTGGTAGGGCGGTCATCGTGGCCCAATTATATCCCAATAGGGAAAACAACCCACAATGGGAAAGTATCTGAAAATGATATAGTCGAGTACGAAAAAACATTTCACACATATTATGACTTCATCACCCAGTGGCCACTTGTTTGATTCTATGTCCTCCTTAGAGGATGAACTGATCAGAGTAGAAATTGTTTTAATCACCTTTGGAGTCAAGTGTTTCATCGCTTGCCACTGCGTTGTTTTAAGTGCGATTTCTATTTTCGTTGGAAAATATTTCACCCTAATCTGCTAAAATGCTCTCAGATGTATATAAACTTGTCCTTCGTAAACATTCACAGAGATGAAATCATCGTTCCTAGATAGTAACAATACAATCCATTCGGTTGCAAACCCTGTTTAATATCCCAAAGCACAATTGAATTTTCATCTTTCTTTTCTGGTGTGTCTTTCTTTTCTGCTTCGTTTTTCTTTTGTTGGATACCACTGGATTCTCCTACAACCACAATATCAGAATTGAACACAGGATAAATCCATGCTTCATCTGCGCCATACAAAAATGCCATGATTCTTAATGGTAAGCTCAAACTTGCTTTCCAAAGTTTATAAGTTTGATTTAGGTAGTATAACTCGTTTTTGGCTGAAAGTGCTACCTTTGCGGAGCAGGGGCTTGTATTTAAATTATTTTCCCTAACAACCTTGTTTGTGTAGTCATTTTTATGGAAACTGTGTTTGATAACAACACCCAAACACGATGTTCTATTTTTGTGGACTGTCCTACCTTCACAAGACCAAAAATAATTCTGTTTTCATGGTCTCTTCTTCCCTGACAAGCTAAATTTTTCAAAACTTTATTTAATTTTTTAGTTCCTTTTTCTTCTGTATCTTCAATCTTGATCATTTTTTCTCTTGACTTCTGTTTGATTGATATTTATTCTTTTTTTCATCTCTTCATTTGTTTTTGATTTATATTTTTTAAATCTTTTCATATGTTTTTAATTTATATTTCTTCTTTTAATATCTTCATTCGTTTTTAATTTATAATTATTCTTTCTTATCTTTTTCCTTTTAAGATTTATATATCTCTTTTTTTATCTCTTCATTCTTTTCTAAATCTATGTTTAATCTTTTTTGTTTGTTTTGCATATATTATTTATATAAGTATAATTTCCCCCAGCCATTTGTTTTCCTTAACAATCCCTTTCTCTCTAAACGCCTTCTGTTGCCATGTGACGTCAGCTCATGAATATTCCAACACTTAAACGCTAGTGTTTAACCCCTTTTTCCAGGCCTGTATGACATCATTTATCTGTTTCTACCTCCCCGGATGACGTCATGCTGCTTTGGGATCACTGACGTCAAAATATGATGTCACTCCTTGGAGTGTCCTCAAAATGCTTCTCCTTCGGGTGTCATCATTTTTACTGCGGATACTAAGATCTGAAAGCTCACTCATTGGCTTTCAGTACTACAGGTGCTGCTATGCTATAATACTACAATTATTCGCTAAGTCTAACTATGCTATCAGAGTCCAAAATGAAAATAATATGGATCCTACATTGTTTAGATAACTCTGCTGAAAAGCGGAAGAGACGTTTCCAGCACGGCAGCGTCCCCTTCTGAATTCATTTATGGGACGATACCTTTCCTTTTAGGTTTCGTATCATCGACTTTATCTGTAAGAAGGCGAATAGCTTTTTTTGAAGAAGAATTTAGTTATTTGAACAAGATGCCTGTGCATTATACCCCAAACGATGGTACAATAAGATAAGTTAACAGTTTTTAAACACTCTTTATGTTACGCAGAATGTCAATAAGTTTTGATATTTTAGATAATATTTCTTTATGTGAACATCTCTTTTCAAAATAGGATCAATACAATTTTCAAAAAAACTTAAAATGTCCATAATTACGTGAGTCGTTTTTACACAAATGATACCAAACTTTAAACTTAGATATCTCTTTAACGAAATAATATTTTTGAATGCTTTCTTCAATATTTTTTCTTTTTAGATCTTTTTTCTTATAAAATACTTGCTTGACCCCTGAACTAATCCTTTAGCAAGGAAATTGATCAAAACAAGGATTCAATTTAATAATTTAAAGATAGTAATATAATAAGTAACAATAGTATTATGTTTGGTTTAGCAAGGAAATTTGTTTCGACTTTGCGTCTGTAACCTGCTTAGCGCCGCGGTATGGTAGTTTTGTTCATTAGATTAAATTCAAAGCTGGCGAAAATACAAACAAAAGCCGACTTACCAGCTTACTCAAATAGCATCATACCAGTGACGTATTCAGTGTGGTCAGGGAGGAGCAACTTTTCCCCAGGCGAAATTTTGTTTGTAAAATGTAAATAACGGGATATACCAGTATACAATATGCTTTTACATAATAGGGAAATAAACTGTTAAAATATATATACATATATATATATATATATATATATATATATATATATATATATATATATATATATATATATATATATATATATATATATATATATATATATATATATATATATATATATATATATATATATATATATATATATATATATATATATATATATATATATATATATATATATATATATATATATATATATATATATATATATATATATATATATATATATATATATATATATATATATATATATATATATATATGTATAAATTTGAGTTATGATTTTATCTTATATATATATATATATATATAATATATATATATATATATATAATATATATATATATATATATATATATATATATATATATATATATACATATATATATACATATATATATATATTTATTTATATATATATATATATTTTATATATATATATATATATAAGATCAAATCATAACTTAAATTTATACATATATATATATATATATATATATATATATATATATATATATATATATATATATATATATATATATATATATATATATATATATTTATATATATATATATATAATAAAAAAATCATGACCCCAATTTGTTTGTTACTTTCTTGCTATCGAAACAAAATCTTCAGTTTTTTGGAGAAAAAATCAATTTCCATAACTTTTTTGAATTTTCGGTAAATTTTTTTAACTTTTGGTAAATGTATGTAGTTTTTGCTAATTTTTTTTCATTTTTGCTACATTTTTGGTTAACTTTTTTGTAGATTTTGGAAATATTTTTCAATTCTCTTCATTTCGGGGCAATTTTTGGGCATTTTTTTGGATATTCGGTCAATTTTCTTTCATCTTCGGGAATTTTTCTCCAATGTTTGGGAAATTGTCTTCATTTTTGAGCAATTTCCTTCGATTTTCGGAAAATTTGTATCTATTTTCGAGAAATTTGTATGTATTTTCGGGTATTACCTTTTAATTTCAAGAAATGTTGCCATAAATTAAAAAAAAAGTTACACAAATTTCCAATAATTTTACCAAGATTTCCAATAATTTAACCAAATTTAAATAATTTTGGTCAAATAACTTTACCAAAAGCTTCCTTTTTTTTCAATTTCATATTTTCATTTCCCAATTTTAAGTACCATCCGGCAAGGTGAAATCAGACAGGTCCCCACAGCTTTTTATACGCCTCTGGGTACAGTCCTTCTCGATAATTACTGTTTGCCCTCCCCACCGCGGCACTGAAAGCTGAATACGCCACTGCATCGTGCGTAAAGTAAACGACAAAAATCGGAAAGATTTATTGGATGAAGCAGGCTGTTCATGTAGTTCTTCGAAAATTAATTGCCTATTTCTAAATTTTTGGAAATGTTACTGACTGATTGAGATTGGCTATAACATCTGTTTTATGGTTTTCATTTTTATTTATTACAAATAAATTCAAATCTGGCGGAAGTACATACAATGGTCGACTTACTCAAATAGCACCATGCGCATGGTAAACGACGAAATTCGGAAAGATTTATTGGATGAAGCAGGCTGTTGTTGCACAGGTAGGATCTCAGACCGAAGGGAGAAAGTTCTCAATGATTGGAGAGAGATTTCGAGACAACAACGCCAATAACAAACTTTTCAATTTTCAGAAAATCTCCTTCATTTTTCGGAAAATTTTCTTCAATTTCCTGGAAATTTCTTTATTTCCTGAGAAAGCACTGTCAACTTCGAGAAATGTTTAGAAACTGTTGCCAAATTCGAACAAAATTTTCAACAATTTTACGCATTTTTCTTCAATTTTATGTCAATAACTTCACAATTTGTCATCAAACAAAAGCATGCATGCAAGCGGGAAATGTAAACTTTGTTTGGAGGGTGAGGATGGGGGGGGGGGGAGGAGGGGGCGGCAGGCGAAGTCCTTGACTCCCTACGCCTTTGCCCTCCCTAATCTGAAACCGACCCTCAATGTCATCTTATGCCCCTCAAAAACAAAAGGCTAGACACGCCCGTGCCTTATTGACACGTACCCTCACTGGCACAAAATATTGGCACTTTGTGGCTCCACTTAGTCACACCCAGCGTGCTCGGACTAGTCGTATGATGGTCAGAAACTGATCTGCCATATAAATTATGTTGCCTCACTGGTATCTGAGCATCAATATAAAGTTATGGATGCTATGCGGCTACGTCACATCTTGCCGCTGAAAAAAGGTAGCAGGCAATCAAGTGATTCTGTCTTCGTATATGTTCATGTTTTTATTTGAAAATTAAGTGCCTCTTTCTAAATTATTGGAAACATTATTGACTGATTGAGATGGGGTAAAACATGCACTTTATAAGGACATCTGCTCATGTACCCTACACTCTAAATGGAATAAAAAATAATTATCCTTATATAGAAATTCATATGACACATTTTACTCTGCAAGGTCACTTTTCAACACACTGGTGACATCTTTGAAATGTAATAACTCAATAACGGAATATGAAATAAGTATGATTTTTTTCGCCATTTTGTTTCTTTAAATTCCACCACTATATAAATAAAAACAAAAATTCAAAAGAATTTTCCTTAAAAAACAGTAATGCACAGTTAAATGTCGAGCTAGGTTACAGGTGGATACCTTTTTACTGCAATATCTGATAAATTGTTCTTTTTAGTCATGACTGCATAAATCCAGTTCAATACGGCTCAAACTTTTACAGCCTTTGAACTTGCAAGTATTTGTTTTTGTGTAATTTGTAGTGTAAATGAGCAAACACTGTTTTATATTCTTTACATACTCAAATATGTATGAGTTTCTTATCACGGTCCAAAAGCTACTTGAAAAGGAAAATTGCATGGGATATTTTGTTAAAATTTGGCAACATTTCCCGAAAATTGAAGAAAAAAAACTCCTAAAAGAAAAAAATTTTGATTCAAGCTTTACGAATTTTAAATAAATTACACGAAAATTGAAGCAAATTTTATAAAAATTGAAGCAAATTTTACGAAAATGAAGGAAATTTTACGAAAATAAATTGAAGACAACTTCTCGAAACATTAGTCTTGTGGAATGATGTGTGTAATTTGTAGTTATAAAATTGTAGAACAAATTTAAAGGCAGTGTTTGTACTAATGAATTGATTACAACTTCTCTAAAATTGATAAAAACATCTCAAAAATTGATGAAAATATTTCGAAATGAAAGTAAATTGTACAAAAATGAGAGCAAAATTCCCATAAACTGGCAAATTGAAGATTTTCCGCATCAATTTGCTAAAGCTCTATCTATTACTATTTATAAAAAAAATATATATATTTTTTTTTCTGGGGGAGAGGGGGGGGTGGTACTTTCCCCCTGTTCCTATGCCTCTAAAAATAAGATAAGTGAACGATGTGTTTTGGGGCCTTTCAATATCTGCTGGCGTTAGATGGATGATTTTACGTTAACAAAGGACCCAAATATGCTCGTTTCACTAATTTAGTCACATGGTTTATTAGTTAACTTAGTAGGTTAGTATATTTAAAGAGCACTAGAACAACTTGGAGCTGACCTCTTCTTGTGACGTCATGTCGAACAAAATCAAAACTGAACACGTTTCATGTTTTTGTTTTATAGGCACCATCAAAAGAAAAACCTCATATCGTATTCATATTGGCGGACGATCTTGGTTGGAACGATGTTCGCTATCATAATCTGTTAATTCACACACCAAACATTGATAAACTGGCTCAAAGTGGTGTGCGCTTGGGAAATTATTATGCTCAACCGAATTGTTCACCATCAAGGGCTTCTTTTTTGACTTCCAAATTCTCGGTAAGCGACACTGTTCCCAAACTATATTAGTCTATATTTTTGTAATGCTTCATAAAATCTTAAAGGACAATGAAGATGTAGCGATTTCTATATTGGTCGATTGTGGCTGATCAAATTTTGATCCTTTTTTTTTATTTATGCGAAATTTGTGATGTAAAACCAGGCGAACAGCTTAAAATCTGTAATTTTTTTCCTAAATTCAAGTCACTGAAAATCTTGGGAAGATATATCATGCTAGAATTTTATTGGGGGTATGACAACGACAGAACAACGTTTGGTTAAGAAGATATATCTTCAACTTGCTGACTAGAATTACTACGATTTTCCTAGAAAATGCCATAGAAGTCATTAATAGATAAATATGCTGTCCGGGGGAAACTTTGGTTTTAAGAACCATTATAAACCTTTTTTAAATCTGAATTGGCATTTTCTGGAAAACTACTTTAAATAATGTCACGTGGACGAGATTCACGTGTCCATAATGGACCAATCGTATACTGAGGAAATATTATTGACCAATCAAATACTGGGGGAATCTTGGCCGTTCGCACAATTCACGCATGGTATGGGACCAAGCGTATGACAATGTTTTCAAGCGCACGTATCGTACGTGCGTCATATATGAATGTAATACGCTCGCGTATGGCTGCTTACAATTTTTTGCTCAAACCTGCACCTGATTGGTTGGGAAATAAAGTCAAAATTTCCCAGCAGTTGATTGGCCGAAGTACTGAGGAAATCGCGTTCAGCTAAACTCGGTTTAAGTAGGTCTATAGTATTACTTATTACTATCAGGGAATTGGGAACAAAGGATTGTCAACCCATAACTGCCTAATGTTGGCAACTCTTTCATACATTACAATTTTGCATCATTAATTTGAAAGCATTCTTCAGTCTTTGATTAGCCACAACTCGGAAACCACGACTGGTTTTAGATAATTAAGACTTATACTTTTCTGTTAAGAATTCCAAGTGCTTACTTTGAAATATCCTATACCAATATAGCTTAAATATAGCGTAAATTCTTCTAAACAGCTAAATAGAGAAAAGTATCTTTTACATTCATGGGAAAACTTTGTCAACTTCTATTACTGGTCGCCAAAATTAAAATATCAATACAATTTTGGAATGTCGAACGTTCCAGTGGATATCGTTCGTGACATGCAAACCCTAATGCACTGTTTTTGTTTTACATCATTTTAGTGTCGGAATGGAATACAGCATGCTTTCAGGTCTACGCATTCAACTTGCCTTCCGTTGTTCCACACCACTTTGCCAGAAAGTTTGAAAGAAGTGGGATACTCAACACACCTAGTTGGAAAATGGCACTTAGGCTACTGCAGACGGGAATGTCTTCCGCAAAACAGAGGATTTGATTCATTCTTCGGTAAGTTCCCGTAAGCAGGCAGAAGTATCGAATATACGAAATATTTTGTTATGTCCTATGTGTTATTTATGTTGCTTTGTAATTTGCATATAGTCGTACGAAAGTGCACACTACTTTTGTGTAAAATTTCAATTTAAGTATGAATTAAAGTTTGAACTATTTAAAACAGTCTGTGGCATGGGTAGGGGCAGGGACAATGCCACGTGCTTCTTGTCCCCTATTTAGAATAAATAATAGAGTTTATAGCTTTATAAATCCCGCCATCTTCATCGGACCGTCCAAAAACAAGGCAGCCTTAGATTATTATATTGGCCGTCAATCAACACCTGACTGACTATTACATGAGCCATTTCCTGCCTAGACGAAGAATACTTCATAACTTGTTGCCATAATATTCATAACAATGTATCACCTATAGGCACAATGCCCCTTCTAAATATTTTCCTGGTCTAATTCGAATTCTTTTATTTCGGCAGGAATGAGAGAGGGATCGAACGATTTGTTCTCACATATCAAATTTGCCGGTGGTCATTCAGGATACGACCTATTTGAAAATGACCGACCAGCTTACGAATTCAAAGGGAGTTATTCAGCATTGGCATATGCAAATAAAGCAATACAAATCATCAACGATACAAGAAAGAGCAATGTAAGTTGGGCAGACAATGTTTATCATTTTGGTATAGGCAGATAGGGCGACACAATTGCTATTTGAAGACGTAGACAAAGACGATTGAGCTTTTTTAAAGTAAAGGGATGGTAGGTGGAGTTGGGGTGGGTGAGGTAAGGGTGAGGTTGATGTGGAGGGTAACACTGAGTTATTGGATGGCGAGTATGAGAAGGAGCCCCAGAAGTTTGACTTTTTGATAACTATTAAAGAACATTTATTTTCTGGCAACAAACAATCCCCACGCCCTTTCCCATATCCTCCATCCGTACCAAGGGATGTACTCAAAAGATTATGATAGTGCTATCACGTCTATACCAGAAAGTTAATGAAAATCAGCCAAAATGTTTAGTTTTGTATGCAGTTTAGATAAGCTGGTAGATAAGTTAAAGTGGACGCGTGATGTGAACGGTGACTACTTAAACAACATTTTCCGGCCAATGTATCGTGTACTGCTGCATCCACCTCAGACTGGTTCAGGAACTTTATTGCACTTGCTTCTACTCACTTTGATCCTTCTGGATGGCGCTAAAACCTGTGATGTGCTGACGTCAGTCCCCTTATTCCATCGCTTCTGTGTCATGCACTGTACTGCAATAGTAACAGTAGGGAGGAAGTTTTACTATTTCAAAGTGTTATTTATTTAAGACCAAGGTTTTTACTCCAAAATCAATTTGTTATTATAAGAATAATTCTACCATAGAAAATATCATTTAGTGCTCTAAAAACAAAACAAAAGCTGCTTGAGAGATAGACGGACTCTCTTCTTACGTCGATATACATCTTGATAAAAATAACTTTAGAGAAATTTAAGTTACAATAAGCACACAGTATACTTTCCAGCTGGAAACACCAATCCTAACCTTCCTGACGATAACAAATTTTTAGAACAAATTAATGTAATCAGTAGTATAGGTGGCCCTCTTAGGATGGGGAAGGGGGTCAAACGGTGGAAGTCTAATCCTCCCGGGGTAAACTCAGCTTCCCCACCCCCCATAGCGGAAGGGGTCTGATTTACCCCGGGCAGATTGAACTTGTACCGTTTGGACCCTCCGTCCTAAGAGGGCCACATGTGGGGGTTGGGAGGGTCGCGGTGCAGCCTAAACATGTTTGGGCTATAGTTAATAGTTGTACTGTCTAGTCCCTTATCCCACTTGAACGATCTATGAAGATGGGAGGGCCATTGTGCGGCCCAAATATGTTTGGGCTATAGTTAATATGTATCCCGCTCTCCCCTCAGACATTTAAAAATAATAATTTTGTATCAAAACTTCAATGAGCAATTAAAGTGTACATACATATATGAAGTATTATTAACCCTAATAAACACAATGTTTCACTTTACTCATTGATTAATTTACTAGGGGTAAATTCAGTCTATATTCAGATCCTCATCTAACTTTATCAACGTTTCAAGTCCCTGTACTGACCAGCGGATATGTCAATCAATCCTTTTCTCTGAAAGTTTGATAGCTTATAAGTGTGCTTAAAATTGTTTACTGACTTTGCTGGAAGCAGTACAATAGCAAACGTTCCGTTGTTTAAATAATTCAGCTCTTTAAAATTACCGATAGAGTACCAAGTAAACAAGTAAGACGATGAGGGAAGATAGAGACCATTCACAGTTTTCTAAGTGTGTACTTCTAAATGCATTTCATTGTTTACGACACGCAGTTGTGTAAGTCTTAATTTGATATTGATTTGAAAATCGAAGTTACCCTACTACAAAATGCTTACACAATTTGTTTTCAAAGTGTGTACCTCTAAATGCATTTTGTTGTTTACCAGACAATGGAACATACGCATTTGTGTAGCTCTTAATTTGATATTGATTTAAAAATCGAAGTTACCCTACGACAAAATGCTTACACAATTTGTTCCTAAGAACACACTTAACAAACTTTTCAAAATAAACATAACAGATAAAAAATATCCGTCCCCGGGCCCACTAGGCATTACGCAAGTGTTGACTGTTGACTGAAGGTTTTTCTACGACTTGAGCTATTTCACTGGTAAGTCAAACATTACATTCATAAACACTAATCATAATTTGAAGAAAATATGTAAATGGCTTTCTACATTGTCTGAACTGTAGGAAATATGTTCTTAGGTGTGCCCAACAGGCCGAGTCTGACGCCGGACTTAATTCATGTAATCCTTCTATCACCTTATTTGTTCTTGTCTCGCCATCCGTAGAGTTATGCAAAACATTTATCTCTGCAGAAAAAAGCTATAATAATTAAATTTCACTACTCTTATCGAGGCATGTCATTGTAGACGGGGACACAGCTCAACTTCTGTTCCAACCTCTGTTATTTTGGATTCTCAAACTGAAACTGTGTTGCCAAAACAGAGAGCCTAAATTATGTATTTTTTCTTCCATTTCCGGTACTTCTGTCTCTATGATTATTTTAAGTAATGTGTCAAGGTTCTTCAAGTACAAAGGATACAACTTTTGGTCAGACGCATCAGCAGGTGAGGCATGCCTTTGGCCTTTCATGTCCCCTCATCTCTGAAAAAAGCCCTTGGGGCCATATAATTAAAACTGCGTTTTTCTTAAACTTTTCTACCATTTTGCACCAAACATTTAAATGTCTGTTAATATTGTTTACAACCTTAAGTAATATCTTAACCGCCATCTGTGTTGTACCGTAAGCTCTATTCTCCAGTAGCGATTCAAAACTGTAACGTCCCTCGTTGGCATGCATTAGAGTATCCACTGATGCTGCCGCAAACAACTTTCCTTGGATAAACTTCATAACTTGGGAAACAGTGGGAAAACTGCAAGTAGGGAAAGCGATAATCCACATTAATGGAGGTTTTTCGAGCGTCTTTGACAATAAGACAGAAGTTGCAGCAAGCAACTTTGGAATACGTCTAAAGCTCCCCAGAAGTCCGCAGTCAAATTAATGATGCTGAACGATTCGGTTTTAAAATGCAGCATGGCTGAAATTATAATGCTTCTTTAATTTTTGAAACTGCTTTACCAACTGCTAAATGATGACAAAATTATAAGATATTGCTTTTTATTTCCTATCACTATAATCACGCCCACAACTAATGTAAAACTCCGCCCATCTTCTGAACAGACAAATCATTCAAAAGCAAATCGGTAAGGGAAGATGTAAATAGTTTCTTGCATATTTTTTCGGCAATACCATACCAAGCTTAGATGGTTTTCACTCTCCCCAAGGAGTATATAACCAGTCTCTTATGTCCAGGCGCGGATTTCGGTGCCATACCTTGACTATTGCTCGTCGACAGAAACTTAAATTTATTTCCAATATGTTTGTACTTATTTGTCTGTCTTCATCCTCACTATCACTGTAATTGTCCCCTGTCAGCATACATTTGTCAAAGGCCTCCATAATACTGTGAGAACTTATGGATTAACTTTTTGAATTGTTCTCTACCTAACACATGGGTAAAAGGATCATTGCTGAGTCTTAAAACAACATTTTCAGACCCTTCTTGGTTTTTCTGTACTTATTTTTTTCTTTTTCTTTAAGGAGCACCAGTAGATATATATTTATATCTAAAGTGTACACTACAAAACCTTCTCTAAAGTCATAACCAGACCACCTAAAGTTTGCACTCTCTATCTGAATAAGTTTGTACTTTCTTTGCTTCTTCGAACATTCATTTTCTACGTCGTCTTCACGTTCTACCTCATCAACATTAGCCTTACGCTTTCCGGGATCTCTCTGTGCTGGAGCTGTGCTTGTTGGTTGTTGTAGAAGAGCCGGCCTGCTGTGTATTTGACATATTCAATGGTATAACGTTTTCTGACAGTATAGGATGCACGCCAAGGGTTGTAGGGGGACCTGCTTCTCTGACTTGACGTTTTTTAGTGGCACCATTGGCAGTAACAATCGGTACATTATTCTTGGTCTTGGCATTATTTGCTGCTTCCATCACGGAAACTTAAAGTCAAATCCTTCAAATGAAAGTTTGAGTAAATGCAGCAGAAATAGTAGTATACTGTTTGATTTCTGATGGGATTTTAGTTCGATTAAGAAAAATTCAATCGCATTTATACATTTTTTTTTATATGACATTAATTATTTTAACCAATAACAATCAAGTATTTTACAATGACATATCATGATAAACTAGATATCATTTTGTCTCTGTCTATGGTACTCTTAGCAATGAGGTAATAGCACAAACTTAGCATTATACTGTCTTTTCCATTTATAAGAATAACAAAACATCGACTTTCTCTCCGAACATTTAAGGTCTACAAACATATAGTATAAAACTAACTTCTCATTTTCTTCCTTATTTACAGAAAATCTGTTTAGTACAGTATTATAAGACTCGTCGGCACACCTGAAATATAAGAAAACATACAATAAACACCGCAAAGATAACTCTCCTCCGGTTGCACAGCTCTTTTAATAAATTTAAGATTCTAGATTTTTTTCCAAAAGCTCTCTATTAACGATGAGGCTTGTTCGCCAACATAATCTAAGTATCCGATCACACCTTGCTATGGTATGTAAAAAGCTACCCATTGTTGACCTAGTTTTTCTCTAATATTGGCACTTGGCGGATAATACATATGCTTAAATAGCTCATATGAGCCGTTTACTCTATCATGTATAAAGCAGTTTTTTGTTTCAAATGGAATCAACTTTAAGTAAACACTGTAAATCTAAAGTGCTTAGCTGGTCCTTTTGAGCCATCAATGGTGATCTCTCTATTGTAATATATTTTTAGAATCGATGTATAGGCAGCGAGCTTCAGCTTGATTTGAATATTTATTAAAATAAAATTGATCAGTTCGTTCTACGCTCCCGATCGGGAAATCTCCTCATTGGGTTCTCGAGACATGCGCAGTAGTCATACTTCTAAATTTTAGCCGTTAACATTTATTTTGCTTTTCAAATTCTGTTATTCTAAAGTTGTATACTTTGAAAATGATGATAAAATTGGTATTTCTGGAACGTTTTTGTACAATTTGAGCTTTTTCAAATCTCCTCTTCAAAAACTATTGAAGTGAATTTTTCAAGATTACTTTAAAATTCCCTGGTGAAAGTCAAATTAGCGCTGGTGAAAATGGAGAAAATAATTTAATCGTTTTGTTGCACCAATAAAATTAGAATAATTCGCATGCATTTTTCCAATCTTTGTCTTAAACCTATATTTACCGTTATGTATTTCTTAAGAGAGATTCAAATTTGGAAAGATGCATTGCGGGTTATAATGACAAGAAATCTCGAGAATGGGAGATCTCCCAATCAGAAGCGTGAACCGGACTGTTGATTTATTTAATAAAGAATATAATTGAATTTTGAACAATATTATTATTTCACTTTTCAAGAACTTGTTTTTCCTAGCGTTTAATGAAAACGTTGTATTTACAGATGTATTGCTTAAATCAAACTCACTGAGTTCATAAAGTATAAGGAGTTTGGAGTGTTTCGAAGTTTTAAGAACGCAAAACTTTAAAATATCTTCTTCGGGAAAGACAAATTCTGGCCATGGTAAAAATGTGTAAGGAATTTCGACTGATTTAATTCATCAGTTTTAATAATTCCTTCATCCCATTGTCGATCATTCCTGCATGTTGTTGTTGGAAGTACCAGCCTTGACGCATTGCTTGAAACAGGATAAGGCATAAGTTTGATATCGTAAGAAACGCGGCAAATATACCAATTCTGATTAAAAGATCCGTGACCGGCGAAGGAATATACTCTTGGCATGATAATGGTCAACATTTGTATTGCCACACAAACCGTCAAGTACAACGTTCATGTAGCAAGGAACATTAGACGTGCACTCGTCCTCAAATGGAGCTTGATAAGAACACACCATGTATGCATTGATCATGATCATACTGCAGAGGGAAGAGCCTGTGACAAAGAGGTTCATCTTTTCAATAAAAAAACTACCCGATAGAATCAAACGTCTATGTAGCAGCAGACGTAGTCGTTCCTTTACAAATCAAGACAAACACGATTGTTGAAGTGGACTATTTACAGATCTAGAGCATCACATCATCTCCGACTTGTATATAGCGAAGATACTTCTTTATTAATTATTTTATACAGTATATGACTGCCGTGTTACCATTATTTTTTGCACCTCTTCGATCTGATAATCAACTTTTTATTTTCATACCCATGAGGCAGGGCTATATATTTATTACAAGCGTATATCTGTGGGAAGATGTTTTAGGAGGTCATCTGATTCTACTTTACTTCATTTCAATTCTAGCCTACTTTCTTGATGGATTTTGTTCTTGAGGCAAGAAGGCTATTTGTATGAACATCCTATCAATTCAAACACAAAATGAATCAGATTTGCTTTGAAGAGCAGTTATTCACTATTCCAGTAACTGAAGGACAGCTTAACGGAAAGACGAATGAAGTGATGACTGTAGACCAACGGGCAGATAATCGGATGGATTGAAAAATGAAGACAGGCGCCGGACGGACCATAAAACTTAGCAGTAAGAAGGCCTGGTGTTTATAAATTGCTTAGAAAAAAATACATCACTACGTGACAACTTTTGAACAGCAATGAATATGACATGGACATATTTCTAAACTCACATTTTGGCGTTTGTTACTGTTGTATCAAAAAGGGTAAACTCTAAAGAATACAGATTAGAACCACAAAATATCTATAATTTGTGATCTTTCAAAGTCCATTTTTTTCAATATTACCACACAATTTGATTATACACTGTCATGATATCAGCAATGGTATATATATATATATATATATATATATATATATATATATATATATATATATATATATATATATATATATATATATATATATATATATATATATATATATATATATATATATATATATATATATATATATATATATATATATATATATATATATATATATATATATATATATTTATGATATATATAAATATATATAAATATATATATATATATATATATATATATATATATATATATATATATATATATATATATATATATATATATATATATATATATATATATATATATATATATATATATATATATATATATATATATATATATATATATATATTATATATATATATATATATATATATATATATATATATATATATATATATATATATATATATATTTATATATACATATATATATATTATACATATATGTAAATCAGGTCGAGGGACTTGAAAGTCTCTTCTGTCTGTGCTTCCTTGTTTTACGACTGTGAGTAAGGAGATTGTGTACTTTAATTCTTAATATGTATATTCATATCATGTTTATCTTTTCATTTCTGCAGACGGTGCTGCCGCTGTGACCAATCTTTTCATCTGCTTTGATTTAAAGATCTACAATACGAAGATGAGAATAATAAATTGATAGTAAATATGAAAGTAAAATAACTAGTACTCTGTACACTCAGATAATATAGGTTGTGCTTTTTTCCCTGTAAAAAATATTTATCAATTGATCGTGCGGTATCTTTTATTGCTTTTGTTTATCTTACGGCATAGTTATTTTGAAGGAAAATAACCATTTCTACATAATTATATCAGCATTTGGGAACAATTGTATGATTGTCGTACTGTACAGCCAATTGCATGGATCACTGTTTGGAATCAAAAGAATCTCAATGAGCATGTGAGGGAGCATCCTGAAAGTTCCTTAGCTGTTTAGATTTTACTATTATTGCAGAAGAAGAAAATCTTCCAGTTTGATATCAATGGAGAATAATTGAAATTAAGTCCGGGAGAATCCTGACTTTTGGTGTAATAAGAGAATACACCAAAACTTGCATAACATGCTGGGCGACGATTGCCATCATCCTGAATCTAAACGAGAACTCTCCCGATACCTGTTGCAGAAGCATTGGCTGCGATGATGGTCGAACGTTGAGGTTCGTAGTGGGCCAATACTTTAGACGATACCAAGGTGTCCTGTATCTTCTGGAATGATGTTTGCTGGGCATCTTCCCAATACCTGGGACTTTCTTTACGAAGAAGCTGTCTCATTGGCTAAGAAATCTCCGCTAGTGCTGGTATGAATTTCCCGAGCTGATTCACTATGCACGTAAAACGATGCAATTCAGTGAGATTGGTTGGAAGTGGGAAATGTGCAATAGTTGTAGTCTTTTGGGGATATGCGCGAAGTCCAGATGCGTCAATGATATGTCCAAGGAATCTGATTTCATGGTTGGAAAATTCACACTTGTCATTGAGCGTTATACCGGCATCCTAAAGACGTTGCAGGATGGTTCTTACACATTTGTTGTGCTCTTCTGTGGATGATCTTTGGATGAGAATGATATCCATATGACATGTCATTTCATTGTTGCCTTGCGTTCAGCTTTGGAAATTTCTTACTTTTCCCTAATGTAGTCAAACTGTCTTCCACCGAGGACAAAGGATTTATCTCACGTTGCACACTTTTGTTCAGCTGTGTCAAATCTACACAGATTCTATCTGCACCATTGGGCTTGAAACACACACGATACCTGAACACCAATCAGTGGGTGACGTCACTGGAGAGATGACTCCCTGTTTTACCATAAATTCAATCTCTTTCTTGACCTAAGGAAGGAGGGGATGTGGAATCTTGCGTGGTGTGTACAAACAGACAGACTTGGCATCTGTCTTTAGTGTGATGCGGTGCTCCGTTTTCAGTTTACCAAGGGCTGTGAAGAGTGCTGGGAATTCAGCTTTAAAGTTGGGTGCTGTAGGACTCATTGATGGAGGACTGACTTCATCAACTCTAGAGATCAAGCCATATGAAGAAAGCGCCCCTTGAAACCACGACGGGTTAAATCTGCCAGTGGCAGATATTTCCCATTTCAAGGACACAGCTCAGGTATTACGTAATCATTTTGTAGCCCCGTATTAAGACGAATTTGAAAATCTTGCCAATCCACCAGTGTAACTTCCTACCCTGATCTATTCTATAAGAAACTTTTGATAAACTATTCAAACTGCGGTTTGTCCATTTCCGTTCACCACAGCGCTGCTGGCAATGTCGGTCATGCATGTTATTGTTATGATGTCGTAGGCCTACTGCGAATTTGCGCGTGTTCCTAGGATCATACCATTATCAATGTTTACGTGATCTTCATCCCCATAAACTAAGTTAATGTTTCATTAAATATGAATTCAATTTAGTTATATTTTCGTTAATTATGGGTATAAAAAGGAATGTTCTTACCAAGTTTCGTTTGCTAAAAAGACATAGCACATATTTCAATTTTATTTAAGTAAAATATCCCCTCGTTTGATATTGGGTGAACCCAGTTAGGGTGGGGAGGAAGGCTCATGAATAGAATGCTCTTCCTGATTTCAAAAGTTTGAAATGTTTTTACCACAAAATACGAAATATAGCATCAATTTCGATTTTGAAAGGTTTAATCCTCTAACAATTTGCACAAATAAAACAAATTTCACATATTTTTTACTCTAAGAGCACGAATTTTTGTTATAATGCAGAGTGGAGTATGTGGAAATAAAATAGGAAATCAACACTTTTCTAAGACCTGGTTGTCAATGTCACCTTATCTTTCCTGTGGTTACTAGAATGCCACTGGCACAAAAAACAAGGATGGAGTAGCGTTCAAGGGCGGATTCTGTAATGCTTTCTTGTTAAGAAGTGAGTATGGCTGATTCTTGATGACGTAGACTGACTCATTAATATTTTTCTCTCTGTACTGAATTGATTCTTGAAGCGTACCGATTACTTCAACACTGATTTCACCTGGTCCACGAAAAACTTGCTTTGTTGAGCTCAATTTTTCTTCACCTAACCATGGTACATTATTACTGACGACTGATACCGTAGCTCCTGTGTCAAGCTAAAGTATATAGAGTGTCGATTAACATTTATATCAGCTGCCCAATGATCAAGAACTCGCTTAAGGTTTTTATTTCACCTAGGTATGGGATTACGACATCGACAGGATCAAGTCGACCCATTGACACCTCATTGACCCGTGTCTCTGTGGGCGTAGCACTACGACAAACTGTTTGATACTGTCCGTGTTTACTACATTTGGTGCAGTTTACATCTCTGGCAGAACAATTCTTGCGATCATAACGTTCATGACGACACCGTTTACAAGATGGCTGTGGCTTACGACGATTAGATATGCTTTATTTACTATTCCCTTTTAGTGGGGGTTTTCATGGTTACGACTGTTTTTGTGATTTGCGGTACGGGGAGTGGAATGCTGCTTAACATAATCAACATCAATATATTTTTTGTGTTTCCTAGCTTCAGCTTGCCTACACGTTTAAACTGCTTGTTCTAGGTAAGGTTATGGCTACGCTAGTAAAGTGTCTGACAAACTATTATCCTGAATACCAACTACGATCCTATCACGAATAAGATCATCTTTAAGAGTCCCATAATCACAGTTTTTAGCTAGTCTTATATCGCTCCTAAATAAGATCAGCAACTGATTCCCATGGCATTTGACGGCGTTTATTGAACTTTGCCCGTTCAACAAACATTTAATTTCATTTATTGAACTGATGTATTACATTTGTTACTAGTGGTTATATCACATCTTCAAAATCAAACGATTATAAAGAATCAAATTAAATGAGTGCAATTTATAAATTAAACTACTAAAACAACATAAAAATAAATAGTTTTAAACATGGTATGATTCTACACTTCATTCAATTTTATGATCCAACAATTGCTCCATAATATCACAAATGAGGGCGTCATGATCAAACTTTGTATGATAAATCTCAAGGTGAAAAGGAATAGTGCCTTTTCTTATAAATATTTCTGAAGAAGGCAATTAACATTGTCGTTAGCCTCCTGGCCATTAAAAAAAAACACTCGTTCATTGACCTATACGATTATGTTTCGTAATATAAACATTTATTCAATAATTTCTTTACCCTTTCTAAACCCTGCCTGTTCCTCAGCTTTTTCAAGCGTAATATCTAAGTGGATATTATACAGATCATCTCTAATTAACTTGAAAAAGGCGTTTCCACATGTAGTATTCGAATAAACTTTGCTGTTGAGTTTTTCGGTCTCTGATGAAAGTAATATATGCTGTATCCGGCGTAATTATATTTGTATGTCTAATTATCAAAAATCTGAGTTGACGGTGCTTCATGTTGTATTCGTTCTTTGATTGTTCTACAAATCGAGTTTCAAAAATTCGTGGGCGTACCAGAAGCGCTGATTGGAATACGAATGGCTGATCCAATTGATGGTTCTCGGCGTACCGGTAAAAGAGAGTCTACAAACTGCTACTCCATATCTTGTGAGCTGATGGAAAGACACCCGTTTCCTTTTTGGTGGACATGATTGCTATGCTTTCCTTTCTTCTTTTTCTTATTCTTTTGATATCTGACTTGTGTTGGTGGGAGCTTATTCAAAGGTACTACAGTACTCAAAAGTGCATTGCTACTTTTGATTCTTTGAAAAGCTTGTTCGATGATGACTTTAGGGTATGGAAGTTTCTTTTCAATTAATTTCGATTGATGATAAATGATCATAATATACGAATTTAATGAACTGATGTATTACATTTGTTACTAGTGGTTATATCACATCTTCAAAACCAGACGATTATAAAGAATCAATTAAAATGAGTGCAATTTATAAATTAAAATAGTAAAACAACATAAAACTGAATAGTTTTAAACATGGTATGATTCTACACCTCAATCATTTTTATGATCCAACAGTTGCTCCATAATGTCACCAATGAGGGCGTCATGATCAAACTTTGTATGATAAATCTCAAGGTCAAAGGGAATAGTACCTTTTTCTATGAATATTTTTGAAGAAGGCAATTAACATTGTTGTTAGCCTCCTGGCCATTAAAAAAAAACACTCGCTCATTGACCTATACGATGATGTTTCGAGATATGAAAATGTATTCAATAGTTTCTTTACCTTTTCTAAACCCTGCTTGTTCTTCAGCTCTTTCAAGCGTAATATCTAAGTGGATATTATACATATCATCTCTAATCAATTTGAAAAAGGCGTTTCCACATGTAGTAATCGAGTGAACTTTGCTGTTTTGTTTTTCGGTCTCTGATGAAAGTGATAAATGCTGTATCCGGCGTAATTATATTTTTATGTCAAAGTATTGAAAATCTGAGTTGACGGTGGCTCATGTTGTTTTCGTTCTTTGATTGTTCTACAAAGCGAGTTTCAAAAAATCGTGGAGTACAAAAAGCACTGATTGGAATACGAATGGCTGATCCAAGCGATGGTTCTCGGGGAACCGGTAAAAGAGAGTCTACAAACAGGTAGTCCATATCTTGTGAAATCATGGAAAGACATCCGTTTCCTTTGGTGGACATGATTGCTCTGCTTTCCTATCTTCTTATTCCTTTTCCTTTGGTATTTGAGTTGTTTTGGTGGGAGTTTATTCAAAGGTACTACAGTACTCATAAGTGCATTGCTACTTGTAATTCTTTGAAATGCTTGTTCGATGATGACTGGAGGGTATGGAAGTTTCTTTTCAATTAATTTCGATTGATGATTAATGATAATATCCAATATCTAAGTGGATATTATACAAATCATCTCTAATTAACTTGAAGAAGGCGTTTCTACATGTAGTAATCGAACCAACTTTGCTGGTGAGTTTCTCGGTCTCTGATGAAAGTGATATATGCTGCATCTGGCGTAATTATATTTGTATGTCTAAGTATCAAAAATCTGAGTTGTCGGTAATTAATGTTGTATTCTTTCTTTGATTGTTTTACAAAGCGAGGTTCAAAAATTCGTGGGCGTACCAGAAGCGCTGATTGGAATACGAATGGCTGATCCAACTGATGGTTCTCGGGGAACCGGTAAAAGAGAATCTACAAACAAGTACTCCATATCTTGTGAGCTCATGGAAAGACATCCGTTTCCTTTGGTGGACATGATTGCTATGCTTCCCTTTCTTCTTATTCTTTTGATATCTGACTTTTGTTGGTGGAAGTTTATTCAAAGGTACTACAGTACTCAAAAGTACATTGTTACTTTTAATTCTTTGAAAAGCTTGTTCGATAATAACTGGAGGGTATGGAAGTTTCTTTTCAATTAATTTCGATTGATGAATAATGATTGATGATCATAATATACGAATTTATTGAAGTGATGTATTACTTTTGTTACTAGTGGTTATATCTCATATTCAAAACCAGACGATTATAAAGAATCAAATTAAATGAGTGCAATTTATAAATTAAAATACTAAAACAAAATAAAACTGAATAGTTTTAAACATGGTATGATTCTACACTTCAATCATTTTTATGATCCAACAATTGCTCCATAATGTCACCAATAAGGGCGTCACCCAGGAGAAAATTCCAGTTGGGATTTTTTCCAATTGGAAATTCTTTTCCAATTGGAAAAATTTTCCATATTGGAATTTCGGTCAATTTCTAACTGGTCTTGCTCATTTCCAACTAGTCTTCGTTATTTCCACTTGGTATTCATTATTTCCAATTGGTCCTCGTTATTTCCAATTGGTATTGCTTATTTCCAACTAGTCTTGGTAATTCCAACTGGTCTTTGATTCCCAACTGGTCTTGGTTATTTCCAATTGGTCTTGGTATTTCCAACTGGTCTTCGTTATTTCCAATTGGTCTTCATTATATGCAATTGGTCTTCGTTATTCCCACTTGGTGTTGCTTATTTCCAACTGGTTTTGGTAATTTCAACTGGTCTTTGATTCCCAACTGGTCTTGGTTATTTCCAATTGGTTTTGGTAATTCCAATTGGTCTGATTTTCAACTGCTCTTTCTTATATTCAGCTGGTCCCAACATGGTCTTAGTTATTTCCAACTGGTCTATTATTTCCAGCTGGAATATATAAACCAAATCTTCTGGAAACAAATCTTACAGTACAGTAAAAATCTTAAAATCCAAATGTTTATTTACAATATTACAATAAAAATAAAAGCTAAAACATACATTAGTGTTATGGAGTTGTTTCATTTATTCAGATTAAGGGATGCACGATATTTTAACAATAAATATATTTTAACAATATAAACTATGAATAATGAATATGTTAATATACAGTACCTACAGATCCTCTTGCACAATAATTACTGGATGGAGTAAATGTAGATTGTGTAAATGTAACAGTATAAATATTCTGATAAATGCAGTGATTCATCTAATCCCAATCTATCCATATCACATGACTAAAACTCTCTTACTGGAAATCAAAATTCCTAACTTGCTGTCACCTCATATTGTAGGGACACGTACCAAACAACACACTGCAGAAAAAAGATCTGCATTAATAATGGACTGAAAGCCAAAATGTTTAAAAGAGACACAAAGTCAGACACAACCATTACTTTATCTGAGGATAAAAATCTGAATAAATTACCCAAACCAGCAAGTTCATATGATCTCAATTATCCTCATTTTAAGTCAACACATAGAGCCTGCCATGTTAACCATTACTCTACCACGCGGCGATATTATCGCCGTTTTGGGTGCCCAATCTTGGACTCCGCCTACCAAGTGCTGGTAGAGTAAGGGTTAATCAACCCGCGGCAAGTGTGCCAACTCAAACATATATGCAGCATGATCCCGGTGGGCAGCCCAGCGGGTCACTGAAGCGGAACGAGCTAGATTCTGCTGCTTGAAAGACAGAGGACCCTTCAATAATCAGCCCTTAATTAACCTTCACTCTACCACGCGGCGATGATATTATCGCCGTTTTGGGTGCCCAATCCTTGCCTCCGCCTCCTGAGCGCATTTTTAGAAAAGTGCTGGTAGAGTAAGGGTTAAGTGACATTTTTTACTCAATAAGCTCATAAGGAATTAATGTATTTTTTAATGATTTTACATGAAGTTTTCTTTCCAGAATCATTAACACTTAGTTTTGAAATGTTTTGGTAATAGCATGTGTACACAAACATGTCCTTGACCCTCACACCATGAAAACAGTTCTTATGGAGTAGAAATTTAGATATGAATTATAATCTATAAAGAAAAAAATTATTGTAGAGTTAAGGATTTCACTTCCTGCATGTTATGAAAACAAAATGGCTGCTCCCATATAATTATTTAGGGCTTTGTACATCTGTTTTCTAACATGTCTAATAAGTCCAATTTCCCAACTTTTATCCAGTTCTGTCAATCTCCAAATAGTTTTTTGAACATCAGTGAAAGCCTTGCTGTCCCCATCAAATACCCATGTAAGCATACCTCATATTATGCATGGCAACTGACCTGATGGAAACAAGATGCTAGCTGCGGCTGTTTCTACAATATACATGTACTAGTGCTACTTCCATCATAGTTCTTTTGACAAGTTGGTTTGTGAGCAGAATACCAGGCCTTGTACTTCTCACTCTCCTTGTTCCATTTTGCACAGAAACTACACTCTCCACAAACTTTTGAAAGGCACACACAATCTATGACTGCCCCTGTATCCATTACGATAACAATACCTACACTGTACATGGTTAGCACTATAACCCGTTTTTGACCATGTCCCATAAAAACTGACACATACATTAATCACACTTGTGTTACTTATTGTATCATCCTCTGACATGTGGAGCTTCCAAAGTCTTGTGTTGCAGCTTTCATTTCAGACTGGACCATTTCTTCAGAAACAGTGGAAAGTTTGTGAATGTTTTGTGCATAAGAATTGCCAACAACAGGTGGCTGCATGTTCATGATGGCATAAAAATCTACAAGTCCTTAATAGCTTGTTCCAATTTCTGTTGCAGCAACATAACTTTTGACTATTTACATCATATGGCTTCCCCTTCACCGCAGTTGAAACACTTGGAGATGTGCAAAAAAGATTCCCCTTGCTTGCACACAGAGCAACACAAAAACAATTTGCTGCACATTCCATTTCGAGCACCTGGATCCTCATGTAGCAAAAGATGACCTGCAAGTTAAAAAAAAAAAAAAAAAAAGTTTGGGATTTTCTAGTTTATAATGACCTGAATATTACTTAAGCTTGGACGATATTTACCTTCAGACAATATCGATATATTGCTAGAAATATATCGAAATATCAATATGCAAATTGCAAGACATCACATTGAAATAATATAACTGTTTTGTATAAGGTAATCTTGCTCCAGCAAAAAATATTGGAAAGTACCAATTTTAAAAGTAAATTTACAGAATTGAAAGGAAAATATGTACATAAATTTTCAAATAAACACCCATTATTCTAAAAGGAATTGTTTTTACATTGTCCTTTTCTCAAAAAATAAATCACAGAAACATTTAAACTCCATCATAAGTTTAAACATATAATTTTTTCACTATTTTCGTAGAACTGGTATATAGCTTTTTGGGTAAAAACGGGCCAACTTTACCTTTGAGTGCTGTGTCCCACTTGTTTTGAATTTCCTACTGAGAGGGCGTCATTTTTGCACTCATTTTTTTAAAGACAATGAACATACAGAAGTCAATAAATATTTAAACAAAATGTCCTTTGCTACTAAACTTCGAACGAGAAGGCTCAGAAATCAACACATTCTTTGTACCTGTGCTGCTTACTGTACAGAAAGTCAGATGTGTGAATGGACAATTTAGTGGGAAATATCTTTTGGTTTGAGGATTAAATCTTTTAGTTTTGAGTATTAAATCTATTTTCAGGTGACAATTAAGGGCTTTTGCACCAAAATTTGGGGATGCAGTATTCCTTTTGAGGAATTTAGACTCAATGTTTAAGGATTTAAAATCTCATTGATTGCAATTGCTCAACCATCACAAATCATGAAAATTAACTATTATTATTATTATTTTAGATAATATTTATTGAAATATTGATAACTTAATCAACTCTTAACATTATTGACAGCCTGCAACTTTGATATCATTACAAATTACAAACTTTTTGTGGCTCTAGAGTGAGGAAAGGTGCATGTTTGGTTGTCATGTTAACTTCATTATTAGTTCATGTATAGTACAATATCGGTGGAAAACATATTGATATATCGATATGACCCTTAAACTCAATATTGACCAAATCGATATGGGTCAATATAGGAAAATGTTGAAATATTTATATATTGCCCCTTAATATTAATATAACAAAAAATAGGTAACACAATATCGAATTACAGTTTCTTTTCACACACAATCACAAGCAATGAAATGATTATAATATTGCACAAGTTTATTCTATAGGAAATAACAAAGTAAATATGATTGCACGTCATCCCAAGTCCTGACAACTTCAGACCTTGTGGAAATTTCATTATAAACTTTATTTCTTTTTACCTTTTCACATAGAAAGTTAAAAACCTTTTTTAGAATACAAGACTTCTAGGTTTCAGTGACGTCGAGGTCAGTATGGTAACCTTTGTTCGCACTGCACAGTAATGCATAGGGCCTGAACCAAAAATCCACAATAACTACATGTATCTTTAAGTTTCACCTAAAAACACGAAAAACATATTTTTTGGTAGAGTGATAATATGCAAAGCCTTCTGATTGTTAATGAAACCAAATGTATCTGTGTCCTCGGTAAGAAATGCAACTTGGTGAGCTCAAACGGCGAATCTTGCATGCATGCGTCATTCGGGCTCATTTATAAATGAAAATTAAAATGCCAAGTTTGTGTTTTTATGCTGACAAATAATATCACAGAAAGTCCCAAATTTGATTTGATCATACTAAAAATCTATTTTGTCATTTTACGTCAATAATTATTTACTTTTTTCGGATGATCTTAATCGTAATAATTTAATGTTTATCTTAACCGGAGCAACTTTTAACTCAAAGACAACAAAAAGGCCCACAACAAAAAGTGTCTTAGATAAATGCATGAAAAATCATTTTCTTACTAAAGAAATCACAACATTTAATTGGCTGCATCGCACATACGGACACAAATCTGGTAGAAAACTATCTCGTCTGCATGTTTAGAGGTATCACGTGATCACAACTTCAGTACTGGATTGACCTTGAAGTCGTTGAAACCATGAAGTCGCATATTGTAATTCCTTCAAATTTTGTCAAAAAACAGTGTAAATATGGGCCCAAACATATATCGCACCCCCAATTTTTATTCGTATCCCTGGGTTATAATTATAATATAATCTCTAGAATTTGGAGAGAAAATAGCTTTAACAATTGCTTTTGGAGTTATACCTCAAAAAGGCTTAAAAGTGTAATATTTTAGTTTGAGTATTCGGGATAACGTCACAATAATGTGCGTAAATCTGAACAAGCTGTTTGTCGGTGAAAAAAAATCATTTTACCATTAGGCATTACAATACATCCAGTGTGAAATCGGTCAAGTTTAGAGGCATAGTAAATCTCTACGTTCGCTTGTGTATTTTTGCAGGAAATTGTTGCAAATGTGAAAGAAATATTATAGAAATTAAGTTTAAAATATATATATCGTGCCTACATACATTAGAAACTAGAATGAAGCGTGGCGTTCACTTGTGCACAAATCGGTTTTAACCGACAAAGAGTCCCGGATGTTCAAAATGCTTTGATGACCAAATAGGCTACTCGAATACGGAATAGGTCCATTTTTCTTACGTTTTGGGGTATAATCTGAATTTCCAGGTTCCCTATGCTAAAAAGAATACAAGTTCAACTTCAAATACTCCTTCGTTTCCCCAAACTAAACAGCCAGACAATGTACATGCACCAAGTCTAAAGTTTTAGAGCTAAACTTACTAAACTGATTTTGTTACACTTGGTTGGCGTTCGTGTACTCCGGAAGGATTTTTGCAGACTTAACTTATTCAGATTCAGAAATAAAAATAGGCCTAACGTTAGGCTTAATGTTACTCACATCCATTGCAAAGATGTGCTTGCTGAAGAGCAGAAAGTGATCCTATATTCATGTAGGCTACAGTATCCTTCAGGGCACAAAAGTCGATCTCTTATATCAGATGATGTCCTTTTATCTTTATGTGAAGTAGAAGCTAGGTTTATCTTCCTCTCAGAAGCACTAGAAACCTTTCTTTTCACCCCGCTGATGCTAGTTTCCCCACAGTTACAATTTCACTAGGGCCTACACAGCTTGCCTATTCAGATACTGCTCTCACTTCCATTTCCAGTGTTACTTTGAGTTGACAATTCTATTGCCTTTTTCCTTTAAAATGACACACCATTGAATTTTGTATTGGTTCCATGTATTTCTTTGCTCTTTTTTCTACCCATCTTGAAGGTCTTTAGGCAAATAAAGGTATTTTTATCCAAGGATGACAAAGATTCAAGACGATGTTCTCAAAGACATTTCCACAGAAGATCTAGGTTGTTTTTAAATTGAAATGTCTGCATTGCATGATGGTATAGCAACTGTAATGAGGTAGTAGCTTGTTATTATGGCTGCAGTCCAGTCTCAAGTCAAAAAAGTAAATTTCCAAGCTCAGAAACTTAGTTTTGTGACTAAAATATTGCTAATTCCGGTTTAAATCTTTCACTTTCAGCTTGGAGAAATTAAACATGGGTTATTAGAGGTGGAAGAGAATATAACTTTAGTTGAAAAAGTGTAACAAATTTCTGAGTTTGATGGTTAAAGGGTTACATGGTCTTCACTTCTATGCAGTTTTCCATTAATTTTTTGTTTGGTATGTTATTTTTGTTAAAATTTTATGTTGAAATTAAGATGCACTAAATGTTGAATATCAGTTTAAGCAGGGCCAAAAGTGTGGTAACTAACAAAGAATAGTAATGTATCTGCAATGCTGGTATGTAGCTTTTGTTTTCATGTGGTACCAGGCAGGCCTTGACAAAATTAGATTGTTTAAATCGCCATTCTGGCGAGTGGTCTGAATTCTTAGTCACCAATTACTCCACTCGTCATCAAATGTGTCATAACATACATACAGTATACGCATTATTTACGTTACAAGTGTTAATTCTGCTTTAGGTAGGATAAAAAAGCTGTTGTTTGGAAAGGTTTTTTTTTTTTTTTTGAAATAATAACTATCTTTGGGATTATTCATATAAATAATTGTTCCTCATATCTTGTTCCACAAGAACCTCATATGTTTTTATGTTCAAAGTGTTACGTGCATAGCCTATAGGTCCACTCCTTAGCTTGGAGAGTGCAATTTGTAAATAGCTCACTAAGATTTTTGCACTTGCAAATAATGAGTTGGCGAGATAATTTTTTCTAAGCTTGGGTACCGGTATGTAAACCTTGGTTTACATTACTAACATTACATATAATTGTGACTGCATGATTCTGAACGTATGGAAATGGCTTTTAAAACATGGTTTCCTATGTAGTGATAATGAGATGTATTTAAACAGACTTTACCTGGCTGTTCAAATATACGCCATTTGTTGTCACATGATTATTCCTTGTCCTTCACGTCAAAAAAGCAGATAGAAAACCATAGAAAATTATTACTGTTTTGTTTTGTTTGTGTGTATCTATTATTCATTTCAAGATGTTCCCAAATAATGTATGTCATTTAAAATTGATTTAATATGTTAAATTGTACATTAAAAGATCCCAATTGGTATTAATATTTCCAATTGGTTTTCCAAACTCAGACCAGTTGGGATTGTCTAGACCAGTTGGAAATGGTAAGATCCCAATTGATATTAATATTTTCAATTGGTTTTCCAAGCTCAAACCAGTTGGGAAATTCATAGACCAGTTGAAAATAGCATAGATCTCAAGGTCAAAGGGAATAGTACTTTTTCCTATGAATATTTCTGAAGAAGGCAATTAACATTGTCGTTAGCCTCCTGGCCATTAAAAAAAACACTCGTTTATTGACCTGTACGATGATGTTTCGTGATATGAAAATGTATTCAATAGTTTCTTTACCTATTCTAAACCCTGCCTGTTCCTCAGCTTTTTCAAGCGTAATATCCAAGTGGATATTATACAGATCATCTCTAATCAACTTTAAAAAGGCGTTTCCACATGTAGTAATCGAATAAACTTTACTGTTGAGTTTTTCGGTTTCTGATGAAAGTGATATATGCTGTATCCGGCGTAATTATATTTTATGTCAAAGTTTCGAAAATCTGAGTTGACAGTGGTTCATGTTGTATTCGTTCTTTGATTGTTCTACAAAGCGAGGTTAAAAAAATCGTGGAGTACAAAAAGTACTGATTGGAATACGAATGGTTGATCCAAGCGATGGTTCTCGAGGAACCGGTAAAAGAGAGTCTACAAACTGGTAGTCCATATCTTGTGAGTTTATGGAAAGACATCCGTTTCCTTTGGTGGACATGATTGCTCTGCTTTCCTATCTTCTTATTCCTTTTCCTCTGATATCTGACTTGTTTTGGTGGGAGTTTATTCAAAGGTACTACAGTACTCAAAAGTGCATTGCTACTTTTAATTCTTTAAAAAGCTTGTTCGATGGTGACTGGAGGGTATGGAAGTTTCTTTTTAATTAATTTTGACATTTTTGAAAAGAAATATAACTTTGTTGTTGTAATTTGTGATTTTGAAATGAGCACCGCGACTAAATAGGACAACATTACAATCCTGAGTTGTCTTCATATATATTTGTTCATATTTACTAAACACAAGTTGCACGAATTTATTTACATGCCCGAAGAAGAAGATATGTTACCCGATTTACCAGACACCATGTCACCCAGCCGACACCAAAACGACAACCCTAAATTTAAGGGAAGGGAAGCCCATAATCCAATAATGTTTGAGAGGGCAACTTTGAATATATTCTGTGGAATTATAACTTGCGGGAAAATGTCTTCACCTGTTTTATGTAAAATAAACTGCGCGGCAAACACAAAAAAATCAAGAAAACTTTGCACAAAATGCGGAAACATTGACCAGTTGACGCTACATTTTTCTTCCCCGAGCCACCTGCTTAAACATGGCAAGAATATTACCACTTTCCCTAATCTTTGTAATTGGTATGAGTATACAATTTTGTTATCTTGTACAATTCGGTTCACGCCCCCGAAAGGGAGATCTACCAATCGGGAGATTTTTTGTCATTATTACACTCAACGAATCTTTTCAGATTCAAGTCTCTCTTAAGAAATACATAAGGGTACAATAGCTTTAAGCAAAAGGTAGGGAAAATGATTATTTTCTCCATTTTCACCTGCTTAAATTTGACTTTCACCAAGGTAATTTAAAAGAAATCTTTAAGAATTCTTTTCAATACTGTCTGAAGAGCAGATTTTAACATTTTAATTACCAGCAAAAGCTCAAATTATGCTAAACACTTAATTTTGATATCATTTGCAAAGTATACAGCATTAGAAGTACAGAAGTTGAAAAGCAAAAAAACATATAACGGCTGAACGTATTAGCAACAGTTTAAATTATGGTCACTGCGCATGTCTCGATCTCCCGATCAGGAGATCTCTCGATCGGGAGCGTGGATCGGACTGTTTTATAAAATTTTAAAAAGGACAGAGAATCACAAAACTATTGGTACGTTTCTTGGAATTATAACTTCCCCATGGGGCTACACTTCAAATCATTAAAACTGTCTTCTCCAGTTTGATGTAGGATCAACTGCTCTCCTTCACACTGCCATAGAATTGTGGCAAACACGTGACTACATAAAAACAGCGCCCTACTCTTGCAAATTTGCAGATAAAAACTCATTCTTTAAATTGGTGCATGAATTATTTTTATTTCGATGGGATTGAGATACTTGCAGCTTTCCTGGCATTTGATGTGAGTTTTGATGATGCCGTCTCTACCGGCTAAGAGATCCTTCAAATGTTACTTATGACGTTTTTATGTACTATAGTTTTGAATTGAGCAGCCCCATGGTGCAATTGTATTTTTCATTTTCGACGGGTTAAATGCTGGGTCATGTTTAAAGTTTACAGCTGGAATTGTAAGATTGCAATAGTCTCGAACTCGTTGACGAAGCCGTTGCACAACATCAGGGAAAACTGATGCCACATTTGACTTCTCCCCGGGGTCCTTTTCAGAATTGTAAAGAAGAATTTCCAGGTCCGTGCCTTGTTCTTCTGGAATTAAGAAATGTATATAATACTAGTTAGATCCTTTCTACATAAGATGAAAGGAATCATCTATGAAGGGAACTCCATTTGTAAGCATGTTCCTTTAAAAAATAACATTTTCTTTTAATAAACTCTGTCTAATAGCAAATGTTGAGATGAATAATTGTTAAACTAGGATAACTATTTTTTAGAAAGTTTATAAGTTTTGTTCATCAATAGCTTATTGATAAGTTATTAATAGCTTAAATGAATGGAACTTAAATAATGGAATATATATTGATATGTACTTAAGTTGTTATACTTTTCAAGACAACATCTTTTGATGATTGAATGTAAAGTGCAGAAGAAATCTTATATCTAAATAGCACAAATTTTCCTTAATTTTATGGATTGTAGAAGAAAGGATGATGTAAGAGTGTACAACTTACTTTTAAACCAGTTTTTGATCTCTAATTGAGAGTTGGGGTGGACTGGCCGTATGGTACGCCGGTCCTAAACCGGTGCGTCGATGGACCGGTCGCAACTTTATTTTTGACCATATTGCCATAACTAACTCTAATCTTTTTCATTCTACTAGCTGACTAGTAGTCTAAGACACTGGTTATTCTACTTGGACAGGTAGTTTTCTTTGTGCCAGTCCGCCCTGATTGAGAGACTTTTATTTACTTTTGAAATGATTGGGTTGATAAAAGTTTGCTTAAAGTACTCGGCACCAAATCGATTTACTGCAAATATTGAAGAAAACAAATTAACCGATTGATTTCCGATATAGCTCAGCGAGCGATTATAAATCTTATAGCTTTGAAGTGATACATGTTACACATGCGAGGTAACATTCTGACTACGCATCTACAAAGTGAATCAACTCTTTTAAGTTAGCATATGTTTCGACATTAAACCTTGCTATGCTATGCTAAGTTAGCATATGTTTCGCCGTTAAACCTTGCTATGCTATGCTAAGTTAGCATATGTTTCGACGTTAAACCTTGCCATGCTATTCTAAGTTACCATATGTTTCGAAGACTTCAAAGTTCAAGTAGATGTATTATTTGTGCTAAGAACATTCTTTATTGGATAAAAGCAAAAGTAAAGCAATTTGACTGATTACTATATTTACATTGTATACCTAATTGAACGATGAGCTTCCAAGGCCCACTTTTGATAGCTGTTCTAGGGTCGGCTCCTGTTATATCCCACGTTTTTGTTAAATTTCTCTGTGTTCCTTCGTTACACTCCTCTCCTACGGATAAAATGTAATCCTCACGGGGTGACTTTCTGCCATCTCTGTATGAAAAGAAAGAGCGTTCAAGTCAGCCACATAATTTTGTTTTCTTAACAGAGCCTTAATTCTCCTTAAGTTTCAAAAAGTATGGAGACATGGAGCCATACTTTTGCTCTGCTCCACAAAGTAGGGGACAGTGTTTTTCGCAAACTTGTGTATTTTTATATATTCTGCCGAAAAGTGGTCCCCAGGTATTACGGCCGTGTATATTATATTGGTTGGTGCCACGTCACTTCCTGGAGATAACGTCATTTGTTGGAGTGAAAACAAAGCTTTGCGCGTTACACGCACGGCAAGTCCGTATGTGTTTACTGTCTGCGGTACGTATATGGCATATATAAACAAACACAGCTGATTGCTTTGTTTTCACTCCATGCGCGCGGTTACTATGCGGTCTGATGATCTCGGGTTACGAAGTACCATATCCAACCAACATAATAATAGTAAGGGAGGGCATGAGAGAAGGAACCAAAAACTATGTTGCTTTTCTTGTGATACGTTGATATATATATATATATATACAGATAGCCCTTCCTTCGTGGTAATAAGCATTATGCATTTCACAGTCATCATTTCATACGTCTATAAATTAACTTGTGGTAGGGAAGACTTGGAACGTGGAGATATCTGGATTTTCATTGCTAAATATCTTACCCATCTATTTGTACGCCTAGCTATCTTTAAAGGAAATTCAGAGCAAAACCTTGCCTATTGGCATGAATTCCAATATTTTCAATTAAACTGTCAGCGCCCATTATCCTTGTAACAATGTTTTACAATGATTGTCCGGCTGCTGATTATCGGACCTTACTTCTTAATTAACATTGATTCGAAAATTTGATATGTTCCATCTTGTATTTTCATCTTTTCTCCTTTGTGTATTTATACATTATTCTCTTTAGCATTCGTGTGTGTATGCCTAAATATTGTTTGCCTTAAAAACATATTTAAACGGACTACGGATTTAAGGTCGACGGACAGGTAGAGGCAACATAATTAAGATTGCTTTAAAATTAAATAAAAACAATGAATATAGCGAATTTTCCACGGCCTTTAAAACCCAGTTGTGGTGCACTGGTTGCATGGAGACCAAACGGGATCCATGCAACGTGAAAAAACTCTTAATAAACAAGTTACGGATGGGACTTTTGTTTGTTCAAATTCACAGTTATTTGCAATCCAATGCGCCCTCACTTGTCCATAGTGAGTTCCTTGTATGTGACAGGACTCGTAACACAACTGAAATTTTCCACATCTTGAACAAAAATCGTGGCCCTTGCACAGAGCCCTTAGCTCTAGCAGCCAAGATTTTGCAATGATAAAGATTCTCAAAATAATATAAATTGCTTGCAAACCTGATGGCAGGCCACATATTTACACCATCCATTGAAATATTCAAATCACTGCCTGCAAGTCCCCTAACGAAGGTTGGAAACCAGTCTACTATTCCCATCAGGCCATTATAGATTGTGCCACGAACGGATGGAGAAAGTAAATCGCTAGTCACAAACCCAGTTACTCTAACACCACCATCAAAATAAGTCCGTTTTCCCGCACGGAATGGATCGTTCGACGCGAAATATGAAAGTGCTCCACCATTATCTTTAGGAGATAGAAGTAAAAAGGTTAACACACGATAAGAATAATGAGATTATGTAATCGTTTTCGTTGTAAGACGAAAAAATGAATTAATACGTACCAGAGGAAAATATAAGTACTGTATTTTCCCACATAGTTTGCTGTTTCAATGCTGCGACTACCCTAGCAACTACGTCATCCATACACGAAACTTGGCCAGATAATTTTTTTCTTCCAATATTGGTTATGTTTTTGTAACTTGGCCATTTGTCAATGTAATGCTTCGGCACCATTTGTGGAGTGTGCGGAACTTGCAGAGAGAGAAAAAGGAACAACGAATTCTGCGGATAGAGGGAAAGAGAAACTATTAACGTATTAACGCAAAATGACAATGTTTATAAACGTGACCAATATAAAAATGACAGATCATACCGAATGAAATGGAGCATGATAATCCCTCGTCCACAGAATCACTTCCCTGGTCTCTAGATAAGTTCATGAAATTCTAAAACGAAAATAGACTAGTTCTTTTGACAATATCTAAATGCTATAGCCCCTAATAGTGTACTACGAGCTAATTTTTTCGAGACTTGAAGTAAGCCTGAAAATATTTTTCTGCGTTAGCGCAGACAGTGCTATAATGTATTTACTAAATAAGCAACTTTTATTTTTATAATGGAGGATTGCAGCTGCCCCCTAAATTGCACTTTCAACGCTCCGTATCATTACTTGTTATAAGGCTCCATTATTTCAAAACAATTTGCATACTTAAAAGTTTGATAAGGGTTGCTGAACGTTTGGAAAAATAACACTTTATGAAAAGGGGTCGGTGGGGGAATATTTTCATTCATATTAACACAACTGGAATTATACTGTTGCCATTTCTTCAGAATTTAGATGATATATTCCTTTCTTTTCCTTTTATATAAAAGGATACATGATATACATGATATCCCTGATAACATACGCTGCACACTTATAATGTTTGTTTACGATTGTATTGTGTAGACATTACAGAATCCGCCCCTTGAATACTACTCCATCTTGGTTTTCGTGCCTGTGGCATTCTATAAACCGCCTGAACGATTACGTGACATTGACAAGCAGTCACTGAAAAGTTTCGAGTTTCCTAATTCATTTCCACGTTACTCCACCTCGTATAAAAACAAAATTTGTGGTCAAATAAATACGTAATACATGGTCAAGTTGTTGAGAAAATGTCCTTGAAACGGGATGAAAATGACAGTGGCAGTTTCATCCCGTCCGTGTTTCAAGGGGCGCTTTCTTCAAATGAAAAATTGATAACCCATCTAACTAACAAAATGATCTAACCAACAAGATGATCCTCCAACATGATTTAAATACGCTTAAACAATCAATGAACAAAATATTTTTGAACCTCCGAAAGTTTTACATCCTCTCAATTTCATCCAAAAATGATAGTCTTTAGTCTGTTACCCTGTGCACCTGTTTATACCCTGTGTAACCAGCCCCTCTAGCCCCTAAATGTTATTAGCTCATCCATACCTAGATGGGGAAAATACGAGGGGAAATGCAATAAACATATCAAGAGCATATCAATAAAACTGTGTCCTTGACCCATTCATAAACATATAAACAATATACCAACACAGCTAATTGTGTCATTCGCCTATTAATAAACATATAAACAACATACTAATAAACATAACTGTGTCCTTGGAATATTGATAAACATATCAGCAACATACCAATAAACATAACTGTGTCCTTGGAATATTGATAAACATATCAGCAACATACCAATAAACATAACTGTGTCCTTGGAATATTGATAAACATATCAGCAACATACCAATAAACATAACTGTATCCTTGGAATATTGATAAACATATCAGCAACATACCAATAAACATAACTGTGTCCTTGGAATATTGATAAACATATCAGCAACATACCAATAAACATAACTGTGTCCTTGGAATATTGATAAACATATCAGCAACATACCAATAAACATAACTGTGTCCTTGGAATATTGATAAAAATACCAGCAACATACCAATAAACCTTACCGTGTCCTTGGAATATGATAAACATATCAGCAACATACCAATAAACATAATTGTGTCCTTGGAATATTGATAAACATATCAACAACATACCAATAAACATAACTGTGTCCTTGGTCTATTGATAAACATATCAGCAATATACCAATGAACATAACTGTGTCCTTGGTCTATTGATAAACATATCAGCAACATACCAATAAACATAACTGTGTCCTAGGTCCATTGATAAACACATAACAGTATAAGCAACATACCAATAAAAATAACTGTGTCCTTGGTCCATTGATAAACACATAATAGTATAAGCAATATACCAATAAACCTAACCTGTCATAAAAACCTAACCTTCAACTGTCACTCAATACAAAGCTGTTCTCAGCCCAATACTTGAGCACACATCAGCATTTGGGACCCCACAGACCAGTGCGGTGTTGATAAACTATAATCTCTTCAAAGGAGAGTATAGCCAGATTTTGCATGGATAGACTCTTAACAAATGCTTTTTAAAAAATGACTTAATACAAGAAACAATCATTATCTTAAATCCCAGGTTCCCTATCCTAAGAAGAATATAAATGCTCCTTCTTCAAGCGTACACTTAAAATATTGAAATATTTTGCCATCAGTCATTGTACATACACCTAGTCTATACTGTTTGAAATCTAAGCTTACTAATACTTGTATTGTAAACTATTTTTAGCTCAATATCCTTTAAGAGGTTTGAGCTTTGCGATGTCTAACTTAAGAGCCAGGTTCTCGCCCGGATACGTTCAAACTTTTGTACCGTTTATCATATCCTAAGCGTTTTTTGGATATTTTGCTGTGTTCTGTTGCTATGTTTGTCTTAAATAGATCGATATGTTGATGCATTAACAGTGCATATTGTTGCGTACTTATAACGAATTTTGCATTCCTAAATTCGCTAAAAATGTTAGTCAAATACTCGGATTTCGCTCGGCGCAGTCCAAATGAATTTAGCATACATAATAACATTGGCTCGGGAAATACCACCGAATACCTCCGATGGAAACCTCCTATGCTTTCAACAGTTTAATGGTTCAAGCCTTAAACTATTGTTTGATACATGCGCTAATCGGGCCTAATATCCCGTTTGGGATCTGTTCCACAGGATAGCAAAATTAGAGTATAACACTTATAGTTGATACCTCGCTTGGGCTATAAACTTGGGGTTGAAGCTATTAAATAGAGCCTGCCCTGAATAGGCTATCCTCTTATGCATACACCGCAATTGAGGCTCTAAAATCACCCAAGTATAAACAGCCAAAATGCACATTGAGTCCATTGGCACATTACACGCATGAGCTGGCCTGCAGTAATATTATCCACAATAACTTGCCTATTCACGAAAACTTATTTGTTTGCGTAAAGTTGATGCACAAAATCGCGAGTTTATTTTTGATGTGTATTTGTTCAGGGGTCAAGTAAGTGGTCCATCTTTGACAGAAGATTTTGAAAGAAATTTTAAAAGATTAATTTAGTGGTTCATACAAGTCCATCTTATATGAAAGAGGACTTCAATAAAAACAAAATGGTAAGAAAGCGTTCAAAAATCTTATTCCGTTAAGGAGATATTCAAGTTTAAAGCTCTGTCTTATCTGTGTAGAAATGACTGGTGTAGTAAGTCTTAAGTTGGCGTATGCATCCTCACATTCTTAACAATTGTTAATGTATTTCTATTTTTTCACTATTTAAATAATCTTTCCTCGAACTTTCTTCAGGTGGTATATTATTAATACCCTTCCAATAGATTCAGTTTTACTACTTTTTGACATATCCCATGGTTTTTAAACCACCAAATGGCAGACCTAAATATGATAGAATATACAAAGAATTTGAGAAATCTGATTCTATGATATCACAACTAGTCTGATTCCAGTCATTTCTAAACAGATAATACCAAACTTAAAACATAGCTATCTACGTAACGGAATAAGATTGTTGAATGCTTTTGTCACTATTTTGTTTCTTTTGAAGTCCTCTTTCTTATAAGATATTCTTGCTTGACCCTGAAAATATTCTTTGAAATATTTTAGAAAAATATTTTGTTATAATGATTGCCACTGGAAGTGTATTTGTGGGTTGCTATTGTTGATTAATTGTGCTTTATTAATTGCGATGTTTTGCTCGGAATGGCTAATATGTTACCAAGTTAGCAGTATGAGTAAAATATATCACAGTTAAATCATGTCTTGTTGTAAGGATAGAAAATCCATCTTGATTTTATACAGCCGTATTTTACTCTTAGTTTGTCTGTTTATAATTTCAATTTCACTCAAAAACAAACATTGCTAATAAAATTTCCTTCATATTGCAGTTGAAGCTAAAGGTTTTTAAGCTTACTTGAAAAAAGTTTTCACATTTTCAAACTTAAGTCCTGGCATGCCTGGGGTCCGTGGGGATTTTGATCTTTGTATCGATGTCAGAACCAGTCTTATACCCACCCCAAAAATGTATTGAGCTACTACAGCATTAAAGTTCTAACATCACAATCAATGGCGCCACCAGAGGTTTGATATTGGTGGGCACAGACTTTTTTAGCATGGGGTCAATCATGGCTCGCCTTAGGGCCCCTTGGGGGATCCAGAGGCAAAGCCCAGGTGGGAGTCCTCACCCCCGAGAAACCTTACATTTTCCAAGTTTTAGATGCCCCAAAAAGACTGAATGAGTGCAATACACGGCTCTCTGAACTAAATTAGGATGATTACAAACGATCTGATATACCAGCATATAATTTTACAATGATACAGACTACTTCCCCCTTCCCCCTCATTAAAAAAAATCAAAAATAGGGGTTCGATATAGGGCACAAACATTTTCGGCATGCGGCCAAGGAGCCCGCCTTAGGGGCTCTTGTGGGGTCCAGAGGCAATACTCGAGTCATAATATCATCCATGAATGAATAATGTCTTATAGCGCCAGGTTCTTAATACATGCATGTTCTCTATACCATCTCGAAATCCGAAATATCATTCATCCGTAAATATGGCATAACGAAGAAAAGGGGTGGTCCTCGCATTTTCCAGGTTTAAAATATTTTGACATTTCAGACATGGAGGGGGTAGACGTGCCCCCTCCCTCCCTTTTGATGACAGCGCCTTTGATCACAATAAACCTTCCGCTTGCATTTCACAAAAATAAAATAAACATCAAACATGTATTACTTTCATAATCAAAAAAGTACCCACCAATTAAAACAGGCTTGTAACCACCCCACAATATATGTTGAGCTACTACATCTTTGATGTTCTAGTTTCTTTCTATGATACTTTTGTTACGCTCAGTTGGCATTCGTGTAGAAGGAATTTTGCCGATTTAACCTATTCAGGTTCAGATTTTAGCACAATTATAAACAATACTTCATGAGGGGAAATATGGTTTTTGCCCAGATCGCTAAACCGAATAGCTTGATAAAAAATTTTTATGCTCGCTAGCTTGAAGTTTTGAATGGCATTTTTTCGCTAATTACTATTGTTTGCTCCTATATGTTTATTGTGTATTTCGAAAAACCATCCTTGTTTTCTCTACGATCAGTCGAGTAATTATACTTTTGGTTATTTTTGACGAAACCTACAGTAATCCTGTATCATTTTTTAGGGGGATAAAATGAAAAATGTTAAACAAAAACAGTCACGTGATCGTGAAATACTTTTATTAGTGGTTTGCCCATTCATGGTTTAGTAGATATAAATATATATACAATTTTTGTATTTTATCAAAAGTTTAATGAGCAAACAATTTTGATCCTAATAAGGGGTAGAAAGGCAGAAATGACTGAGATTGATGTTCACTCTTTGAAGATCAAATGCCAAATGATCTTTAAGTTTACCCCCTAGCCTCTTCGTCCAACCGGGATGCTCGTTTATATAGTTTTTGGATCTGTAATGGCGGTGAAATCGTCTAACGCCTTCTTACAACAAATGTATGATGTATGTTTGGTAAGATAATGAATAAGTCCTTCAGTCCTTTACTGATAATGTTCTAAAATTAGAAATGACAAAAAAAAAATCTTTTTTTTTTTTTTTTTAATTGTTATTTGATTAAATCTTTGCTGTAATACAAATAACAATCAATGTTTTTCTTATGTGTCTTATATGTTTGTTTTTTCATTTTTTTACTAGCTGCTACAGCTAGCACTGGCAGCGCAAGTGCTATCACTATTAGCACTGGCGCTACTAACACAAACGAAGTTAGCTCAGGTGCTAACAACACTTGTGCCAGTACCACGATTGCTATCACTAATAGCACTGGTGATAGTGCTAGCAGAAGTGTTAGCAGCATCAACGTTTTTGCAACTTAATGTGATTTTTTTTTAATTGTTGAAACTTCGTCCTCTATGTAGATAATTGTATTTTCATTTTTTCTTTGATGCTGGTTTCTGTAAGTAAACTAAGGGGAAAAAAAAGATGTTACGCAAGTATATCTATAAACATCATGATTATTCAACTGATTAAAAACTCAGTCTAGAATCAACGTCTTTACCTCTTTGGAATTGCTCAGACCCAAGGTATATCAATACTAAGTTACTGAGAGTAACAAGTGCTGTCACTAATAGCACTCACTCAAAAGTCCAGATTCGAGGTGTTTGCTTTTTGGAGTTGCCCAAACCCTAGTGTAAATCAAGGCAATCGATACTATCTTACAATGGGTAATAATAGGTGTATTTTAATTCGTATTAATTCAGATTGATTGATATTTTTGAAAACTACATTAACATTTAGGATTGGTTTTCCCTCCAAAAAGTGCATGTGAATTGTGCATGTCTGATTGCTAATAAAATTTGATAAGGTTGGTTAAAGTTCATTTTACCCGGGGTAAAGTTAGCCTCCCATTCGTAGTTTGGCGTGGCTTAAGTCAACTATTATTTTCCGGGGCAAAATCTCGGATTGGTTTTCCCTCCAAAAAGAGGGGCATGTGAATTATATATGTCTGGCTGCTGATATCCCCCACACAAAATCAATCATATGAACTAGATGAATATAACTATATAAGTACTGTAGTGATCCGATAAGGTCGGTAGAATTAATTGTGCCCGGGGTAAAGTTATCCCACCATTCGTGATTTTGCGTGATTTAAGTCAACTATTATTTTCCCAGGCAAAATCAAACATGTGAAATGCATATGCCTAAACAAGTGATATAGTACAGTAGTATTATGCACTGTTTTTTCCCCTCCAAAAATAGTCATGTGAATTTTTCGTGCCTTTGTATTCCTAGGGAAAGTAAGGAAAAGATTTAAATAATAGCTTTATTATGTTGTCATTTTCAAAGTTGGTTTGATTTTACAACCGGTAATAATTGTTTTAAATTTTCAATATGTATTTATTAATATGACTTGAGGCAAACTGTATTTTTTTAATTGGGATGGTAGCTACGTAATGTAGGAGAGGGTGAAAATATGTAAATGATAATCTAACAAGAAGTTTGGAGAACAATCAGATAGGAGATATGAAAACCACTTAAAAGGAGAAACTTTTGATAAGAAAAATTAGTACGGTTATGGAAATTGTGGATTCTTGATTACAAGGACTTCTAACGTGGTTAGTTTGTGGGTCCACAGGAGTTGGAAAAATGAACATGTTTTTAGTTCTGTCGTCTCCTACTTATTTTTATTTTTACCCAGCCCCTGATCATGTGTATTGGTTGTATAGCACTTGGCAAGATAAGTATGCCATAATGCAGGCTGTTCCTAATAATAGTTTTATGGAAGGCCTTCCTCAGATAATTTCTTGGTGAAAATAGGTAATTCTAAACATAATGTCATTGTTTTGGATGATTTGACCTTTGAGGTAACAGAGAAACCAACGGTGGTTGATAAACTTTTTACAAGAGGCAGTCATCATTTAAATGTATTGGTAATTTTGATTACACAAATTATGTTTTAGTAAGGTGATCGTAATATAAATTTGTACGCTCAATACATAACATTATTTAAAAATCCTACGGATATGAGTATAGTTAATGTTTTATCTAAGCAGTTGTTGGTGGGGGAAAAGTAGGGGATCAGCTTTGGCGTATTTATGGGGGTGCGGTATCTAGATCATATAAGTATTTGTTCATAGATTTAAAGCCTAGTAGCAGTGATGTTTTGAAATTTAGAACAAATGTATTTGTAGAAAAGGTCAAATGCAAATTTTATATAAGGTGTAATTATCTTTGCATCTTGTTAATCATGGCTTTTAATTTGAATAATAAACTTAATTATTTGCTTCAAAATAAGGATTTACTTGCTAGCCTGTATGTAAATAATCTTTATTCTGTACAATGTAAAAAAGGAGCTTGTAATCTAATTGATCATCTGTATTATATTCTGAGTGACATTGCGTTGAATATAAGTAATGGTAACGTACGGTTATCTAAACAAGAAAAAAGGCTTTGCTTCCTTATTTAAAACTTTTAAGCTGTTGAAAAATCCTAATATTCCTCTGAAGGTGAAACGTAAGGTATTTATTTGGCATGCGTGTACGGGAATGGTACAAAGGGAGGTAAGAGATTTTTTCAGGCCAGTGTTTTTCCGGTGCTGAAGAAGATTGCACAAACCCTAGGTACAATTGCAGGACTCCCTCTTTTTCTTTTCGAGAATTTTTTTTTATCAGAGAGGACTTTGTTCCAAACAGAGACACAGGGCAACTACGACTAAGAAAACATGAACAAATATGTTGTTGTACCTTTAGAACAGTTCCATGCGATGCAGGGAATATGTATATGAAGCTTCCCCCTCCCATTGTCAAGCATTTGCATGAAATTTTATTAAAAAATAAAGAAATTTTGGACAGCAATCTAGCTCCCGAAGAAAAAATGTTTCAGTACAGTCAATTGTTGCAGGAACACAGACATTATAACCGTTCGTTTAACCGTATGACTCACATGCGTGCTACCACACCCCCACCTAGTTCCCTACCTGCTAGTACCAAGGAAAATGTCTTTTTGCTAATAGAAACGGACAAAAGTAATGAATTAGAGCTTCGTCCAATTGTTGAGCAAAGTGCTGGTTGTACAAAACGAAAAGCTAATGCAAGACATTTTCTTAATGCATTTTGGCCTGAAATGAAAGATTATTTGAATGAGAGAGGTAAATTTGAATATAGAGGAAATGAAATAACAGGTACCAAGTTAGCCGATTTGTTATTGGACGGGTCTTCCCATATGAGGACCATGTCTGCTCCGCGGTCAACAGTATATGCAGAGGCCCTAACATTAAGCAATGTTCTTTTGTCACTTATACCCAATATACAATTGAAAGGTACTGTTAAGGAGACTAGAACGTCGAATCTATTCCAACCAAATTTTGATATTGATAATTAGGACAAATAAGACGTAACGGTGGATGGCATACAGGAGATTTTGCCTGATTACAATAAAAAAGAGAAGTGAGGTTTGGATGGATTGCTAAATTGGGATAGACTATAAAAAGGATGGGAAATTCTGTTAGTCACGGTCTGAAAAAGTAGAATGAGAACCGCACTTTTTTCAGGTTTAGATATTTTTTCGCAGAATAAGGTGCACATGCGCCTGCTGTGGGGGAGAAGTAGCAATAACAGAAACAGATTGAGGAAATTTCTTCATTAGAAATGTGCAAGGCAGTTGTTACGACGTTTCACATCCATCTGGCTTCGTCGGTCAAGAAAAACTAGTGAAGGAACTAGGAAAAACTTCAAATCAGAACAAGAAAGAAATATTAGATTGGTTAAAGACACAGGAGACTTATAGCTTACATAAGCCGAGAAAGAAAAAAAAACCGCACAAAGTCAGATCATCAGGATTGAGGGATAAATTTCAGGCAAATCTCATGGGTATGAAATTGGTGGCTAGACAAAATGGTGGCAGTAACTACGTTTTGAAAGTTATTGGCTTTTTTTCGCGGAAAGGGTGGCGGGAACCGGTAAAACGTAAGTCGGGTGATAATGTAGCTAAGGCGTTTGCAAATAAATTTAAACTTGCAGGGGGTCCCTTCTTTAAATTGCAAACAGACAAGGATACACAATTTTACAATTCATATGTGAAGAAACTATTAGCGCATTACTGTGTCAGGCTCTTTTCTACACATAGTGATAAGAAAGCTAGTATTGTCGAGAGGTTCATCAAAACTTTAAAATCTATTATCTGGAAGTGTTTTACGCACACCGGTAGACCTGTCTGGATAAATGCTTTACTGCAGCTAGAAGCTGCTTATAACAATCGATATCATATGGCAATCAAAATGGCACCATCGCAGGCAAATACAAAATGAAAAGGAGGTCTGGCATGAACAGTATGATATTGCACTTGAAAACAAAGATAAGCCGAAATTTAAAATAGGTGATAAAGGGTGATAAAGCTCGTATTTCGAAAGAGTACGGAATATTTGGAAAAGGATATTATCAAAATTGGACTAAAGAGATATTCGAGATAACAGATGTAATACAACACGACCGGCTTATGTATAAGATAAAAGACGCTGCGGGTGAAGACATAAAATACTCTTTTTATTCAGAAGAGTTACAAAAAATTTACAACCCTGAAATCTACAAGATCGGAAAGATGATAAAAACACGCGGTAAAGGCATAAATAAAGAATACATTGTAAGTGATTGGGTTACCCAGACAAATCCAATCCTTGGATCAATTTTTTTTAAAATAAATGTTACATCGGATTCAATGTGGGTGGTGCCTAGTAACGCCGATTGGGAAGGTCATCCTAACAAGAGCACATGTAAGTTTACTGTTGATTGTAATGTACCTCTATGTTTTGGTGGTGAATTGGAGGTAGGTGTCATAGCAGCGTACTTCCCTTTTCAATTAATTAACAACAAAAACAATGGACGAGTACAAAGTAACAGGTGAAGGTGAATATACCCCATTAATTTGATACCTGTGCGTGGGATGAATTTTAACGAAGCTCTGACGAAGACATGGTTACCTAAAACTCATACAGGAAAAGTATCTGTTAGTTGGGATTTTGAAAGTCTTCAAAAAAACGATTAGCATTATCTACAACAAAAATATAAGTTTAGAATTACAGGAAAAATCTTGAAGGTGCTAGGATTTAACCGGAATAAGGTGATTATAGAAAATTCGGAAAGATATGTGATTGATAACGTGTTTGTTCCTCGTGTTCTAAACAACCTTTACCTTCATTGTAATTTATGTAAACACATTTTTAATAATTGAAACACTTATATTGTTTTGATGCATGCTGCAGTTTTGGGACGAGGGGTTATCAAATATGAACCCAAAGCAATACAGTATGTTCCACTGAACCAAAACTATATAAAACAGGCCAATTTTGAAATTTTGTCAAACGAAGATACGCATTTTGGGTTTTCTAAGGGTACGACTGTTATAGAACTGCATATTAGAAGGCGTAAAGTATTGTAAGTAATGCACAATAGAGACTTTTATTAGATAGTTACAAGTAAAGATTACAGTGGTAGTTTTCCAAATAACACACCCTTTAATTTTACAAATAAAGTAAAAGAAAGATATACATTAAAGGAAGAATGGATGGTAAGGGTGCAAAGTGCGTTTTACCTTGACGAATGATATACGTATGGAACGAAGAATAATCAATTGATAATCGTATTTAGGGACCCGGAAATCGACGTTGTATTAACAAATCAGGGAACATTAATACATTTCGATGATCCATTATTTTTGGATAACGTACGCTTCTGGATGCCAAAAAAGTAACAATAATATCATACTTAGAGAAAAGATCTGTCATGATCTTTTAGATTTGAATCCAAAGAAGTTGTACTGGAGAATATAAGAGGATCGAGTTGGCGCAGGTGTGAAAGAAAAAATAGAATATAATCCGTTCACTGTACGTTACTAACCCCTTGGTAGTAATACGCTCAATCGTATAGAGATTTAGATAACCGATGGTACGGATTTCCCTATGATGTAAAATACAGTGAAACCATATTAACCATATTGACGCTACATTTTCGCAGGAAGAGGTTAGGGGTGTTGTAAAACTATAAATTGGGGTAACATGTATTAAAAACAATCATTTCACAGTTGCATTATGTGCTGATGATAATGTCATGCCTGATATGTTTGGGAAGACCCATTGGATTTGGAGTACTTTTCATTTCCTCCCACTCAGGTGGTAATTTTGGAAAAATATGAACAACGGTCTCAACCTATTGGCGACTTGAACACTTTTGGGCAAGTAGAATTTAAAATTCCGGGGGACACAGATCTCTATTTGGATCTGAAAAGCACACAACTGTTGTTGCAATGTAAATTGGCTAATTTGGATGGTTCTGCTTTAATATCAGATAATACAATTTATACGGTAAACAATTTACATAGTGCACTATTTCAAGATGTAAAAGAATGAACAATGTGGAGATAAGTAATCAGACATTGACCTATCCATATAAAGCATATTTGGAAACATTACTTTCTTATGGATATGAGGCTCAGGCAACCAATCTGAGAGGAAGAGGGTGTAGAATAAATAAAGCTCTGTCATCCAATTACGATTATAATAATAGTACAGCAAAATTATATAAAGTGGGGCCTGGAAACGAGGCTGGAAGGAGCGTGGTGAAATGATGCACAGGAATGACAAAGAACCAGATTCATTTGAATTGGTAATTCCTATTTATAGTGATATTTTTAAAGTTCCACAGTTTCTACCAAGTGAAATACGTGTCGAAATTCGTATAAATCGTAGGAGTCCTCATTTTTATCTCATATATGGAGATGTATCTACAGAGGGGAATTTTTTTGCAATAAAGATAGAAAGAGCTACTTTAATCATTAGTAGAGTCCGATTGAATCCAATGAGAGCGAAAATTAACAACTTTTGAAATTGCCTATTTCGAGATTAAACATATACCAAAACTGTTGCCAAAGGTGTCAATACCGTGGATCTCCAACACATTCTTAGGGTACAATACCGAAAAAGGTGTTTGTTTTCTTGGTTGATGATAAAGCATATGTAGGAAACAAAAAGAGAGACCCAATATATTTCCAACACCACAAGATGACCAAAATTCAATTGAGAGCTGGAGGTAGAAGTGCAGTTTAATACAAATAGTCCTCAGAAAATAGCAGAAGCATTTTACAAACTCTTACAGGTAGCAGGTATAGCTGATACTACAGACAGTATCAATTTATGACCTGATCGCAAGAGTAAAGGTTTTACGGTTTTCGGATTTGACCTGTCACCTAATATGTCGACTGGAAAGCATTACAATCTTGACGTCGAAGGACAGTTGGACGTGACTATGCAGTTTGCTGACCCTCTTAACAACAGCGATCACATGTATGGCATATTGCAAGTATGACGAAGTGATATCTATCAATAATCATAGGAAAGTTATTTACAAGGCTAAGAATGTATAAAAAGGCACATAGTCAGGGAAACAGTTATCATTTGTAAATATAATTTTGAAAATGGAGGGTCATTTACCAGTATCATGGGTGGGAGAAGATCTCCTACCTATGCTAAAAAACGAAAAGTCGATGCCACTTCGCACGACTCAGACGTAGCAGACTTGAATTATTTCAATCATGAATTCGTTCCACAATTGGCAATCCTGGACACTGTAGAATAATGCGTTGAGCCCTCAGGTGATGTAAGTAGATACGGACCGTTGAAATTTACAATACCTGCTTCTACAGATGGAAATTTCATTGATCTAAGAAATACTAGATTATGGTTGAGACTCGTGTTAGAGAAAGAAAAAAGGGTCGCAGTTGCATCTGATAATATTGTATCTATCAATGCCATATTTCACTCCATGCTGAAGTATGTTAATGTTATTATGAATGGCGTTTCCGTCACCGAAAGAATGCAAGATTATGCTTATTAGAGTAATATTGAATCACTTTTGTCATTTAACAGAATAATGCGTTGAGCCCTCAGGTGATGTAAGTAGATACGGACCGTTGAAATTTACAATACCTGCTTCTACAGATGGAAATTTCATTGATCTAAGAAATACTAGATTATGGTTGAGACTCGTGTTAGAGAAAGAAAAAAAGGGTCGCAGTTGCATCTGATAATATTGTATCTATCAATGCCATATTTCACTCCATGCTGAAGTATGTTAATGTTATTATGAATGGCGTTTCCGTCACCGAAAGAATGCAAGATTATGCTTATTAGAGTAATATTGAATCACTTTTGTCATTTAACAGAATAATGCGTTGAGCCCTCAGGTGATGTAAGTAGATACGGACCGTTGAAATTTACAATACCTGCTTCTACAGATGGAAATTTCATTGATCTAAGAAATACTAGATTATGGTTGAGACTCGTGTTAGAGAAAGAAAAAAGGGGTCGCAGTTGCATCTGATAATGTTGTATCTATCAATGCCATATTTCACTCTATGCTGAAGTATGTTAATGTTGATATGAATGGCGTTTCCGTCACCGAAAGAATGCAAGATTATGCTTATTAGAGTAATATTGAATCACTTTTGTCATTTAACAGTTTCTTTAAAGAATCTAACGCACAATGTATAGGATGGTACAGTATAGGCTTACTTTACACAGAATCAGATAACTATGTCAATCCGTATACAGGAAGCTTTGGTAATACCAATACATCTGTTGAAAAACCAAATGAAGGCATGTTACCAAAAAAGGAATGGATGTCTTTTTTGAGGGTGAGGCACTACCTACCTCTTACACTTAAAATCAATGGATTAATGAAGATTATCAGAAGTATGGAACAAATGGAGAGCAAGCAAAAAGCAAGAATTCTATGGCGATATAGGTGCAGATATATTCAAGTCCCAGAAGTTAATACCTAGTGGTGGTAAAATAGAGATTACATTACAAATGAATAAATCAACATTTTATATCTTAGCAGGAAATTCAACTTCGGCAGACAAGAATTACAATTTAGCTATACAGAGTGCAGAATTAGTGTACCCTAAAGTCAGGGTACATCAAAATGAATTAATTTGATTTTTGAACGTATGCGCAAAGAACCTATGTTATTTCCTTTGTGAAGAGTTAAGATACAAGCCATTGCAACATCCCAAGGGGTCACCACTGTCCCCCTTGGCCATACCCTGTTTGCTGACATACCTAAACGGCTGATTATTGTCCATGTAAAAGATAGCGCATATGCAGGCAACTACAGACAAAATCAATTCCTTTTTAAGGAAACAGATTTAAAAGCAATTCAACTTTGGGCAGGTGGTAAGCTTTATCCCAATTATAAGTGGAAGATAAATTTTGATACCAGGGAAGGAGATGTTGAATCTTATAAAAGATTGAAATGGGAATAAGGGATCAAAAACGGTGACGACTCAATAGCCCTACATAATCTAGGTGGTGGAAATAACATGTATGCTTTCGATCTTACCCAAGACGAAAATCACTGGCAAAACTATTACAATCCCGACAAGACGGGGGAATTACAATTTAATTTGACTTACAGAACCCCTCTTGCTCAGGCAACAAAAATTTGAGTATTAGCAGAATTTGATTTTGTTGTAAAAATATATTACAATAGAGAGATCACCATTGATGGCTCAAAAGGACCAGTTAAGCACTTTAGATTTACAATTTTACTTAAAGTTGATCCCAATTGAAACAAAAAATTGCTTTATACATGATAGAGAAACGGCTCATATGAGCTATTTAAGCATGTATATTATCCGCCAAGTGCCAATATTAGAGAAAAACCAGATCAACAATGGGTAGCTTTTTACATACCATAGCAAGGTGTGATCAGATACTTTGATTCTGTTGGCGAACAAGCCCCATCGTTAATAGAGAACGTTTAGAAAAAATTCAGAATGTTAAGTTTAGTAAAAGAGCTGTGCACCGGAGGAGAGTTATCTTTGCAGTGATTATTGTATGTTTTCTTATATTTCAGGTGTGCCGACGAGTCTTTTAATACTGTACTAAACAGATTTTCTGTAAATAAGGAAGAAAATGAGAAGTTAGTTTTATACTATATATTTGTAGACTTTAAATGTTCGGAGAGAAAGTCGATGTTTTGTTATTCCGCTGGTCAGTACAGGGACTTGAAACGTTAATAAAGTTAGAGGAGGATCTGAATATAGACTGAATTTACCCCTAGTAAATTAATCAATGAGTAAAGTGAAACATTGTGTTTATTAGGGTTAATAATACTTCATATATGTATGTACACTTTAATTGCTCATTGAAGTTTTAATACAAAATTATTATTTTTAAATATGTAGGGGGAGAGCGGGATACATATTAACTATAGCCCAAACATATTTGGGCCGCACAATGGCCCTCCCAGCTCCATAGATCGCCCAAGTGGGATAGGGGTCTAGACGGTACAACTATTAACTATAGCCCAAACATGTTTAGGCTGCACCGCGACCCTCCCAACCCCCACAGGTGGCCCTCTTAGGACGGAGGGTCCAAACGGTACAAGTTCAATCTGCCGGGGTAAATCAGACCCCTTCCGCTATGGGGGTTGGGGGAGCTGAGTTTACCCCGGGAAGATTGCTGAGTTTACCCCGGGAAGATTGTACTTCCACCGTTTGACCCCCCCTCCCCTTCCCCATCCTAAGAGGGACACCTATACTACTGATCACATTAATTTGTTCCAAACAATTTTATCGTCAGGAATGTTAGGATTGGTGTTTCCAGCTGGAAAGTATACTGTATGCTTATTGTGACTTAAATTTCTCTAAAGTTATTTTTATCAAGATGTATATCGACGTAAGAAGGGAGTCCGTCTATCTCTCAAGCAGCTTTTGTTTTGTTTTTAGAGCACTAAATGATATTTTCTATGGTACAATTATTTTTATAATAACAAATTGATTTTGGAGAAAAAACCTTGGTCTTAAATAAATAACACTTTGAAATAGTAAAACTTCCTCCCTACTTTTACTATTGCAGCACAGTGCAGGACACTTCTTGCACAGGAGCAATGGAGAAAGGGGACTGACGTCAGCACATCACAGGTTTTAGCGCCATCCAGAAGGATCAAAGTGAGTAGAAGCAAGTGCAATAAAGTTCCTGAACCAGTCTGAGGTGGATGCAGCAGTACACGATACATTGGCCGGAAAATGTTGTTTAAGTAGTCACCGTTCACATCACGCGTCCACTTTAACTTATCTACCAGCTTATCTAAACTGCATACAAAACTAAACATTTTGGCTGATTTTCATTAACTTTCTGGTATATACGTGATAGCACTCTCAGAATCTTTTGAGTAAATCCCTTGGTACGGATGGAGGATATGGGAAAAGGCGTGGGGATTGTTTGTTGCCAGAAAATAAATGTTCTTTAATAGTTATCAAAAAGTCAAACTTCTGGGGCTCCTTCTCATACTCGCCATCCAATAACTCAGTGTTACCCTCCACATCAACCCCACCCGTACCTCACCTACCCTCAACTCCACCTACCATCCCTTTACTTTAAAAAAAAGCTCAATCGTCTTTGTCTACCTCTTCAAATAGCAATTGTGTCGCCCTATCTGCCTATACCAGAAGGATAAACATTGTCTGCCCAACTTACATTGCTCTTTCTTGTATCGTGGATGATTTGTATTGCTTTATTTGCATATACCAATGCTGAATAACTCCCTTTGAATTCGTAAGCTGGTCGGTCATTGTCAAATAGGTCGTATCCTGAATGACCACCGGCAAATTTGATATGCGAGAACAAATCGTTCGATCCCTCTCTCATTCCTGCCGAAATAAAAGAATTCGTATTAGACCAGGATAATATTTAGAAGGGGCATTGTGCCTATAGGTGATACATTGTTATGAATATTATGGCAACAAGCTATGAAGTATTCTTCGTCTAGGCAGGAAATGGCTTATGTAATAGTCAGTCAGGTGTTGATTGACGGCCAATATAATAATCTAAGGCTGCCTTGTTTTCGGACGGTCCGATGAAGATGGCGGAATTTATAAAGCTATAAACTCTAATATCTATTTCAAATAGGGGACAAGAAGCACGTGGCATTGTCGCTGCCCCTACCCATGCCACAGACTGTTTTGAATAATTCAAACTTAAATTCATACTTAAATTGAAATTGTACACAAAAGTATTGTGCACTTTCGTACGACTATATGCAAATTACAAAGCAACATGTATAACACATAGGACAGAACAAAATATTTCGTATATTCGATACTTCTGCCTGCTTACGGGAACTTACCGAAGAATGAATCAAATCCTCTGTTTTGCGGAAGACATTCCCGTCTGCAGTAGCCTAAGTGCCACTTTCCAACGAGATGTGTTGAGTATCCCACTCCTTTCAATCTTTCTGGCAAAGTGGTGTGGAACAACGGAAGGCAAGTTGAATGCGTAGGCCTGAAAGCATGCTGTACTCCATTCCGACACTAAAATGATGTAAAACAAAAACAGTGCATTAGGGTTTGCATGTCACGAACGATATCCACTGGAACGTTCGACATTCCAAAATTGTATTGATATTTTAATTTTGGCGACCAGTAATAGAAGTTGACAAAGTTTTCCCATGAATGTTAAAGATACTTTTCTCTATTTAGCTGTTTAGAAGAATTTACGCTATATTTAAGCTATATTGGTGTAGGATATTCTGAAGTAAGCACTTGGAATTCTTAACAGAAAAGTATAAGTCTTAATTATCTAAAACCAGTCGTGGTTTCCGAGTTGTGGCTAATCAAAGACTAAAGAATGCTTTCAAATTAATGATGCAAAATTGTAATGTATGAAAGAGATGCCAACATTAGGCAGTTATGGGCTGACAATCCTTTGTTCCAAAATCCCTGATAGTAATAAGTAATACTATACACCTATTTAAACCGAGTTTAGCTGAACGTGATTTCCTCAGTACTTCGGCCAATCAACTGCTGGGAAATTTTAACTTTATTTCCCAACCAATCAGGTGCAGGTTTGAGCAAAAAATTGTAATCAGCCATACGCGAGCGTATAACATTCATATATGACGCACGCTTGGTCCCATACCATGCGTGAATTGTGCGGACGGCCTAGATTCCCCCAGTATTTGATTGGTCAATAAAATTTCCTCAGTATACGATTGGTCCATTATGGACACGTGAATCTTGTCCACGTGACATTATTTAAAGTAGTTTTTTGGAAAATGCCAATTCAGATTTAAAAAAGGTTTATAGTGGTCCTTAAAACCAAAGTTTCTTCCGGACAGCATATTAATTTATTATTGACTTCTATGGCATTTTCTAGGAAAATCGTAGTAATTCTAGTCAGCAAGTTGAAGATATATCTTCTTAACCAAGCGTTGTTCTGTCGTTGTCATACCCCCAAAAAAATTCTAGCATGATATATCTTCCCAAGATTTTCAGTGACTTAGATTTAGGAAAGAAGTTACAGATTTTGAGCTGTTCGCCTGGTTTTACATCACAAATTTCGCATAAATGAAAACTTTGATCAGCCATAATCGACCAATATAGAAATCGCTACATCTTCATTGTCCTTTAAGATTTTATAAAGCATTACACAAATATAGATTAATATAGTTTGGGAACAGTGTTGCTTACCGAGAATTTTCCAGTCAAAAAGAAGCCCTTGATGGTGAACAATTCGGTTGAGCATAATAATTTCCTAAGCGCACACCACTTTGAGCCAGTTTATCAATGTTTGGTGTGTGAATTAACGGATTATGATAGCCAACATCGTTCCAACCAAGATCGTCCGCCAATATGAATACGATATGAGGTTTTTGTTTTGATGGTGCCTATAAAACAAAAAAATGGAATGTGTTCAGCTTTGATTTCGTTTGACATGACGTCACAAGAAGAGGTCAACTCCAAGTTGTTTTAGTGCTCTTTAAATATACTAACCTACTAAGTTAACTAATGAACCATGTAACTAAATTAGTTAAACGAGCATATTTGGGTCCTTTGTTAACGCAAAATCATCCATCTAACGCCAGCAGATATTAAAAGGCCCTAAAACACATCGTTCACTTATTTATTTTCAGTGACATAGGAACCGGGGACAAGTACCCCCGCCCGCCCCCAAAAAAAAAAAAAAATATATATATATATTTTATAAATAATAATAAATAGAGCTTTAGCGAATTGATGCAGAAAATCTTCAATTTACCAGTTTATGGGAAATTTGCTTTCATTTTTGTACAATTTATTTTAATTTCGGGATATTTTCTTCAATTTTTAAGATGATTTTTTCAATTTTAGAGAAGTTGTAATCAATTCATTAGTACAAACACTGCCTACAAACTTGTTCTGCAATTTTGAAACTACAAATTACACACATCATTCCACAAGATTAATGTTTCGAGAAGTTGTCTTCAATTTATTTTCGTAAAATTTCCTTCATTTTCGTGAAATTTGCTTCAATTTTCGTAAAATTTGCTTCAATTTTCGTGTAATTTAATTAAGTTTCGTAAAGCTTGAATCGAAGTTTTTTTATTTAGAATTTTGTTTTTTTAATTTTCGGGAAATGTTGCCAAATTCTAACAAAATATCCCATGCAATTTTTCTTTACAAATAGCTTTTGGACCGTGATAAGAAACTCATACATATTTGAGTATGTAAAGAATATAAAATAGTGTCTGCCCATTTAAACCCTACAAATTACACAAAAACAAATACTTGAAGTTCAAAGGCTGTAAAAGTTTGAGCCGTATTGAACTGGATTTATGCAGTCATGACTGAAAAGAACAATTTATCAGATATTGCAGTAAAAAGGTATCCACCTGTAACCTTGCTCGACATTTAACTGTGCATCACTGTTTTTAAAGAAAAATTCTTTTGAATTTTCGTTTTCATTTATATAGTGGTGGAATTTAAAGAAACAAAATGGCGAAAAAAAATCATGCTTATATCATATTCCGTTATTGAGTTATTACATTTCAAAGATGTCACCAGTGTGTTGAAAAGTGACCTTGCAGAGTAAAGTGTGTCATATGGATTTCTATATAATGATAATTATTTTTTCTTCCATTTAGAATGTAGGGTACATGAGCAGATGTCCTTATAAAGTGCATTTTATACCCCATCTCAATCAGTCAATAATGTTTTGGTAATTTAGAAAGAGGCTTTTAATTTTCAAATAAATACATGAACATACACGAAGACAGAATCACTTGATTGCCTGCTACCTTTTTCAGCGGCAAGATGTGACGTAGCCGCAAAGCATCCATAACTTTATATTGATGCTCAGATACCAGTGAGGCAATATAATTTATATGGCATGTCAGTTTCTGACCATCATGCGACCAGTCCAAGCACGATGGGTGTGACTAAGTGGAGCCACAAAGTGCCAATATTTTGTGCCAGTGAGGGTACGTGCCAATAAGGCACGGGCGTGTGTAGCTTTTTGTTTTGAGGGGCATAAGATGACATTGAGGGTCGGTTTCAGATTAGGGAGGACAAGGGCGTAGGAAGTCAAGGGCTTCGCCTGCCCCCCCCCCTCCCCTATCCCCACCCTTCAAAACAAGTTTATATTTCCCGCTTGCATGCATGCTTTTGTTTAATGACAAATTGTAAAGTTATTGACATAAAATTGAAGGAAAATGCGTAAAATTGTTGGAAAAGTTGACAGTGCTTTCTCGGGAAATTAAGAAATTTCCAGAAAATTTTCTGGAAAATAAAGGAGATTTTCTGAAAATTGAAAAGTTTGTTTTTGCGTTCTTGTCTCGAATTCTCTCTCCAACCATTTAGAACTTTCTCCCTTCGATTTCAGATCCTACCTGTGTAACAACAGCCTGCTTCATCCAATAAATCTTTCTGAATTTCGTCGTTTACCATACGCATGGTGCTATTTAGTAAGTCGACCATTGTATGTACTTCCGCCAGATTTGAATTTATTTGTAATAAATAAAAATGAAAACCATAAAACAGATGTTATAGCCAATCTCAATCAGTCAATAATATTTCCAAAAATTTAGAAAAAGGTGATTAATTTTCGAAGAACTACATGAACAGCCCTGCTTCATCCAATAAATCTTTCCGAATTTTGTTGTTTACTTTACGCACGATGCAGTGGCGTATTCAGCTTTCAGTGCCGCGGTGGGGAGGGCAAACAGTAATTATCGAGAAGGACTGTACCCAGAGGCGTATAAAAAGCTGTGGGGACCTGTCTGATTTCACCTTCCCAGGTATACTTAAAATTGGGAAGTGAAAATATGAAATTGAAAAAAAAGGAAGCTTTTGGTAAAGTTATTTGACTAAAACTATTTAATTATGAAATTAAAAGTAACTTTTTGTTTTAATTTATGGCAAGATTTCTTGAAAATACATACAAATTTCTCGAAAATAGATACAACTTTCCCAAAAATCGAAGAAAATTGCTCAAAGATGAAGACAATTTCCCAAACATCGGAGAAAAATTCCCGAAAATGACAGAAAATTGACCAAATTTTAAAAAAAATGCCCAAAAATTGCCCCGAAATGAGGAAAATTGAAAAATATTTCCGAAATTTTAGCAAAAATGACAAAACTAAAAATCTACCAAAAGTTTAAAAATTCACCGAAAATTCAAGAAAGTTACGGAAATTCTTTTTTTCTCTAAAAACTGAAGATTTTGATTCGATAGCAAGAAAGTAACAAACATTTGGGTCATGATTTTATCTTGGGTCATGATTTATAT